>JAUEKU010222466.1:0-16098 GCA_032274805.1 Gypsophila paniculata | reverse complement strand
ATGTAATATATGTTTAAATAATATTAATTTTTTATCAACCAATTATATTGTGACAAATGTCGACCATAGAGACTATGATTTCGACTTTATATATATATTATTAGATTAGATAATACCCCATAGTTAATTTGAATTCACAACTCCCGTATAATAACATTGACAAAGTACAAACCTAATGCACAATTATTCAAACAAAACGAGTATTTGTTACATGCATAACCTAAAGTAGTTGACAATTTCCGTCTATTTTTTCCACTAGAAAAGTCACCACAATACATACTACGTAGGTACAACTACAAGTGTACAACTTCAATATTAAACGAGTATAATGGTGGTCTCTTGTCAGACCGTTATATGTTGTATAATAGTTTGTATTTGATTTTTATATTTCATTTAATGATAACAATAAATAAAATTTAGAAGCATTACAAAATCATTGTATGGTGTAAAATGGTCTTATTTGAGAATTTGTGTAGTAATATTGTGTAATATCTAAAAAAAAAGTCTCGCTTTTTTAAGTTAAAAAACAAAATAAATAATCATTTAGAAATAATTATAATAATAATAATTTATTTAAGATAACTTTACTTCATAGTTATAGTAGTCATTTTGTATATAATTTGGATATTTGTATATCGCCTTCAATATCATAAACTAAGACTTTCATAATTTGTAAAGTTAGACTTTGTAGTTTTGGGCTTAATTTCAGTTCAATTCAACTCGATTCAATTCATATTCGTTCAGTCTTAAAAAAGAACAAAGTCATAGTGATACATTAGATTCAATTCATATTAGTTCATATTCAGTTCATAGTAATAAGATACATATGACACTATTATATGTGTACAACCAACGAGTATGTCTGTACTAATTACTATCGTATAAATGCTTCTTGTTTTTGACAACCGGCCAATTTATACACGTACAACAATCTCATTCGATCCGACAGTTAAAATAATCAACACATGTAGAGGGTAGTAGGAGATTTGGTCAATAAAAAAAGAGGACAAAAAAGTACTAGAATATAAAAATGCATGATAATAAACAAACACACCACAAATGATGATGATTATGATGTTCCCTCTTACTTCAAATTAATCCTTCAATTTTGTAAGCCACCACTTTATTTTATTTATTTATTAATTAAATTAATTGATTTACTATAATTTAATCATTTTTTTCCTATTTATATTTTGATTTTTATGTTTCTTTTGTTGAAGCATCTTTTTAATACCAACCCTTTTCATTTATCTCTATATTTTCTTCTTTTTTAAAAAAATGTTTTAATTTTTAAAATTATGAAATTAGTATTTATTTTCTAAGATTATTTATGACTATATATTTATAAAGTTACACAAAATTATGGGTAGTGTTTTTACTTTTACTGTATGCAGTGTGTTGTTCACACAGTAAAATAGTAAATAATTTGGTTTGAAATTTGGGAAAGTAAGTGAAAGTTACTGTGGTTAATTTTCATAATTCTTTGGAAGATAATTCTCTTCAGTAAATTCTGTGGTAATTTATCTTAATTATTTTTTCATTTGAAGTTACAATTATCATACTAGTACTTACAAGTTTTATTTTTTACGACGTATAATGGTTTTATAATTGCTTTTGTACGGTAACAATAATTGAGCTTCATAAATGATGTTATAAAACTGTTGTACGTTGTATAACCGTCTTATTTGAGGAATTATGTTTGTCAATATTTGGATTTGTTTTCTTCTGATTTTATGATATGCTAGTGGTGGTATACAAGACAAGTTTTTTAAGCAAACTGAAGGATCATGTTATCGTCTTTCTTAACCAATGAGAAAACTCATTTATTATTTTAAGTTTTTTTAATTGGTTAGGGAAGATGGTGACGTGCTCGTCCGATATACCTAAGAATTATTCATTATAAAATTATAGATATTGAATGTTTATATTTGCACATTAAATTTTATATATTATAGAAATTTGAGTATGTTGGTTGTTGGGGTTAGAAAAATGGTTGATCAAGTGGTTGAGAGCATTATTATTAGGGCAATTGTTTATACACATAATTATCATGCGAGACGGTGTCACACTAATTTATAGAGACTTGCGAGACCTCTCACATGAAAAAAATGTAGTTAGGTGACTTTTTTAATAAATTTAGTTTTATAAATAGTAAGCATTACGGTATGAGACGGTTACACAGGACCCCGACCGTGGTTTATATGTATTTCTATAAATGATATTTGAATAATCTTATTTTTTGCTCTAGGTATGATTTGTTGTTTATGTTATTGGTAGTGAAAGGTTTGAATTTTGGTCTTTGGAGTTAAATATTGCTGAATATTGAGGGTGTTTGTTGTTGAATGTTCAAGGTGGTATTAGAAAATGTTTGATCAAGTATTTTGATGTCCATTTAATCAGCGCGTTTTGATGAGGCGTCTAAGCTGTGATTTCTGTCTCGGGGGCTTGTTTGGATAGGCGGGATTTGGAAGTAAAGGGAGTTTGGGAATTTCCCTTGTTTGAATGTTAAAGTTGGATTAGAGGGAATTCGAGGGTAAGTCAAATTAAAATTCTATCGGTATAGCAGAAAATTTGGATGGAAATGTCCGCCGTCCTCTTCGTTCCTGGTATGGAGTAGTATCCAAACAAAAGGTTAGATGTGTTGGTTTCGAGGGTCGTTTAGATCCTCAAGCCGTGTAGATGAAGGTATCATGGCATTTATGGTTGGGTGTTTCTTTGTCAGAATATGCTGTAAAACCTACGAACCTAGAAACCTTTATCCTCGAGAAGCAGGTTCATGGTAGTGTTTTTGGATTTTTCTAGTTCGGCTTCACAGTTTGAAGTAAGGTTGGCAAAGTGTTGATAGTTAGTGTTGGGTTTAGCTTGTTTTGTAACGATCACTAGGAAGACTTGGGTAGTCCTTATATATTTAGCGCATCAAAGTAATACGGTTCCATGACATGTCCTGTACTGAGATATCCTGGAGTGAAGTTCCGTCTATGATTTAGCTGAGAAAGTTCATTGAGGTTTTGACCGTGTTATAAATGGTACATGAAAAGTCCTAGCTTGTTGTACAGCTTGTACTTGATGCTTCAGTGGGTAGTTTGCCACTAAACATTTAAGGAAATTTGACTTCCCTTGAGGTGTTTTTTCTGTGATTACGTGCTTTGAGCTCGTTCGTAATCATTCATTCTGGGTGCGTGAGGTGAACGCAAACCTACTAAGTGATAAATCATACTCATGCATACTTTTCGATAAATCAGAAGTCAGTTCATCAGCAACAGAAGGCCTAACTAATTTCCACGTTGTGCAGGATTATATTCTCCTGGATGGGGTCTGATGCTTCCGCAGTGCAAGAAACACCGTCACTTAGTAGTGTAAAGGTAACTGTCGTTTAACTCTTTCTCGTTCTTGTGAATTTTGTTGTCTCATTTGTAATGGTAGCCTATGGCGGATCGAAAATTTAGTTTCTGCCTTTCCAGGCACTTGTTGGATACTTTGACAGTATTATCAGACAAAAATTGTGGGTATTTAGGTTTTTTAAACACAAATATTGGGCACAAACTGTCAAACAAATGACCTTGGATCCTATAATGTGCATCTACCAATGATGGTAGCAAACGACTAAACGAGCAATGATTATATTTCCATACCTCTGCAATTAAATAGTTGTCTCGCTCTCATGAATTATATCTTCATGACTGATTCTTGATTATTTTGATGACGTGATGGTGCATTATCTAATGCAAGATGGAAAACCGTAGGTTTTGTGAAAGCCATTCGCAAAATAAATAAATTAAAATGGAACATAAAAAGCGAACAGAATTTTATAATTTGTAGTCTCTGGAAGCAATATGAATATACGGATTATATCAGCATTCATGATCTTCTGTCAATATAAAATACACACGTTTATCTTATTTATTTATGCAGGTGCATCTTGGTATATGTAAACCGCTCCAGAGACTGGCTGAAAGAGTTTCATTTATAATCCCTGAGATCGAGGCAGCTCGGCCTGGGTACTCACAAGGAATGCAGGCACTTTGCCTGTTACAGAAAGCAAATGATAGAGCCAAAGAACTTATTCAAAATTGCGACTCTAGTAAACTTTATTTGGTACGAAAGACTTTGAAAGGATACCTCGTATTCTTGTATGAGTCACTGTATTCCTTTTTAACATACTGAAGTTTTTGGAAACTGGGTCAGATACTCACAGTAGGTATGCTAGCACATTCATCGATTTCTGAAAAAATTGATTCATTAAATCTGTCTTCCCCTGAATTTGGAAGAGATGATAATCCTTTAGATTATGTGAAGGATTCGCAAGAGAGTATTCCTCAAATTCTTTTTAACAATTTTTTTCTAACAATTTTTTTTCTCATAGTAACATCAGTAGGTCTGAAAAAAATGCAAGTATTTAACCTTGTAGTCTGATCGTCTTCTTTGATTTATGGGTCATTTCATTCAAGAATACTATGTAATAAACCTGTAAAGTTCTTTTTCTTTCGGGGTTGATGGAAAGAGGGATGTGGTATGGTAACTGGCTGTCAAGATAGTGGCTGCATAGGCAATTGTTTTTTTTTTTCTTCTGTTTGTGTGCGTGCGTGTGCGTGCCAATCTTATGGTTTTTGACTGATTTCAGGCGGTTATAGGGGATGAAATAGTGAAACGATTTGAGAAAACTAGAACTCTTTTGGTGCAGAGCTTGAGCAAACTTCAAAGCATGGTTCCAGTTGTTCTAGGATCACAGGTCCGTGGTCTGCAATACAACCTTACCTATTTCTGTTTATCCTATCCTTGTTTTT
This sequence comes from Gypsophila paniculata, assembly GCA_032274805.1. Classification (NCBI taxonomy): domain Eukaryota; kingdom Viridiplantae; phylum Streptophyta; class Magnoliopsida; order Caryophyllales; family Caryophyllaceae; genus Gypsophila; species Gypsophila paniculata. Next base: position 11,314 of record JAUEKU010222466.1, on the reverse strand, counting down.
CGTACGTAGTTTTGTGGTTGCATGAAGCTGTATTCTCTAGCAATTAATATTGTCCATGCCAGATTTCGGAATTACTTTACGATCTACGAGATGTGGTTTTCTGTATCGACTCAAATGAAGCACTGGCTGGTAAGGCGTTAAAAGCACTGCTGCAACGAGAAGCATCTCCCATAAATTCAGTTGGAAATTCTGAGGTAGAGCTGCTTCAGTTTGCTGCTTCGGCCCTCCAAATTTCATCGCAAAAAGATCTCCTAATTGAAAGAAGGTCCTTAAAAAAACTGATCGGTAAAACGAAAGAGGGGAACTCAAAAAAAAGGATAACTCTGACATACTTTCTGCATATCCTGCAAAAGTATGATAAACAGATTCTGCAAGGAAAACCACGGGAAGTCTTATCCGCAAATGGTCAATCTAACCTGCAAATGGAGTTTGACCAAGAATCTGTGATTCCCGAGACCCCGGATACTGATTTAAATCCAGATTGTGCACAGAACGGTTCTCAGAACGGCATTCTTCAGACATCTGTTCCTCCCGAGGAATTTAAATGTTTCCTTTCTTCAAAGTTGATGTATGATCCTGTGGTCATATCGTCTGGACAAACATTTGAAAGATCATACATACGAAAATGGTTTGACGAAGGTCACGATACATGTCCAATAACAAAAATGAAGCTGCCTCATTTGTATGTGATACCGAATACTTCCATGAAACACTTGATCGTAAAGTGGTCTATGGAACACGGGATCAATATGTGTGAGCCACTTTCAACAGCACAAGAATATGGCTCCCTAGAAATGTCTTACAACTCGATTTCTAGCAATGCCAGTGCAAGTTCCATGGGAGATATTCATCTACAGATCGATATGAGCAGCATGTCCCTTGGATCTCTTGGCAGCAGTTATAATAGTATTTCACGTAGTAGACTCGGAGACAGCTTTGGCTCTGTTAAGGAGGCGTCTGAAGTTGATGTTTACGATTTTCGATTTTATCATAGCATAGATGACATTCAGAGACAACTCTTATCTAATATCAGTGGGCTTCCTTGGGAATCACAGTACAGTGCTGTTCAAGATGTTAATAATTTTATGATTTATAATAATCCTTCTTGCTCTTTTGTGTCCTCCGAAAATTTTGTGGATCCATTGGTTCGGTTTTTGCAAGATGCTCTTAATAGGCATGATGTTGAAGCGCAAAAAGTCGGGAATCAGTTGCTTTTAACTTATTTGAAAGCAAGCAGGTATGTTCTCTTTATCTTTGTTATAAATGTCGTTTCTCATTGCTTTTGTTTGGTGTTTTGTTTTGTGTTGCCCACTACTCGTTTTGGCTATTTTCCTTAAGCCGCCAAGTGCATGTGGGGGGTCTATATTACCGTCTCAGGTGCACAAATGCACAATGTAAGTACTATCAATAGGAGAAAGAATTAAGAATATAAAAACATGTCAGAGGGTAACTTGAAACTCGATACCACTCAATTGCACTATTACATTTTTTACTTAATGACTAACTACTAAACATTGAAAAAAACGATTTGTAAATTGGAATTGCCGTTTCTCCTGATCATTCAAGCATCTAAAATTCAGACACATTCAGACTAAATATTATTGCGGATCTACTATACTTGGGTAGGATACTCCTACAGTAGTCATTTTGAATGTAGTGAGGATTCAAAGGTTTGGACTGATTTTCTAAAACGTCTAACTGAAAACTTGCCTCAGACCTCTAAATCTTACGATATTTTACTGGAGATTACCGTAGGACTGTCTTACCCGAAACTTGCTCTAATGTTATCTTCTCTGGCCTTGTTTATTGTGATGATATATTTGTCTTCAGTTGTATGAACTACGAAGAATCTAATATTTTACGTCATGGCACAGAACACAAATATCACAGCTCACGGATGATGTGTATACTCTTTTGGCATCTTATCTTGCAACAGAAGCCAGGGCAGAAACACTTTCTATTATCGAAGTATTGTCTACCCGATCTAATGCCATTCCTCATTTAGCAGCATCCGGTGTTCTGACATTTATAATCAAACTCCTTGACACCCACAACAGAGATTTTCTAGATGCAGTCGTCAAAATATTATTTAATCTGTCCATGAACATCGATGCTGCATCATGCAAGTTAGCTTCAGATTGGGTCCCTAAATTAGTTCCATTAATGGAAGACGAAAAACTTGCAGGAACCTGTGTAAACATATTGGAGAACTTGTCGAAATTTGAAAAAACTAGAGTTTCCATTGCCGAGACTAATGGCTGTATAGCATCTATTATTAAGCTACTTGAGATGGGGTGCTCTATCGATACTCAGGAGCATGCTGTTGGTATTCTTTATCCTTTATGTGCTCAACATTCCTGCTACTGTCAGCTGGTTTTGTACGAGGGTGGCGTTCCTGCTCTATGTCTTGTGTCAGTCAATGGAACCGCCAAAGGTAAGAGCACCGCATCAGAATTGCTCCGCCTTCTGCGGGATATTGAGTATGAAGATGAGCATGAATCTCCTGTAATAGATGATGCTGAGGCACCTGAAGACTATTCGGAGAACCCCGAGAACAAGTCACCAAAGATATCTAAGTTTTCCGGGTGGAAGAGGCGTATATTCGCGAAAAAGAGGTGACGCCCTCTGCAGAACTGCACAACTGTGTAAATTCTTTGCTGTAGAAGATGTGTTATAGATTCATAGGTGTAAATTAAATTTTGATAAATACTTAGTATATTCGTGGCTGAGTGCTTGCGGACTTCTGATTGTATGTTGTCTTGTTTACGGAATTAGTTTTTCCGGCTCAATTTTAGTTGCGATGTTTATCTGGGTTGTTCATGACGGTTCTTTCTACTTCGAAGCTTTCTTTCGTAGTCTGATATTTGTTGCCATTAGAGTTTCTCGCTGAATATTTGTTTCTCAACACCGTCCATGAATCTTCTTATTTTTTTTTTACAAACAAATTGAAAATTCGATCTTAGAAAGATGAAAACAAAATATTCACTGAACTGACAGCTGAGGTCTTGTTCGATAAAAAGTCAGGCGACATCTGGTAGAACGCCAACTTCTGGAAAAATAGTTTCTGCCCAAATCGTCGGTCAATGAGCAGCAGCTTCAAGAGAACAGTTTCGAAATTGTGAGTCAGGTCATGAAAACAAAGCCCATGCACATTAGTAAACATTCTGTTGAGTTGTGAAATATATTAAACACCCATGAATCGAGGGTCTGCGTGCAATATGTTTGTAGCATTACCCATATATTAACAAGATGGATTCCTGAATTCTGACATCGCCTGTGCAGCGTGCATCTTGCATATTGACATTGGTTGCTAGAACAGATCCCGACTGTGAATGGTCATACCAAGGTAACACATGTGGCGATAAGTAGACGACTTCGACATTTTCTTTTTAACGTAAGCTCACAAGCCACCTCGAATCATTAGTCATCTCAACACAAAATTAGAGCCAACATTCTGTATTATTAGATCTCAGAACTGTTTTAAACTTCAGTGAACCTTGCAACCAAAAAGTTAAAAAAAGGAGTATTTGCAATGACCCTTGACAGAACCAGCTGGTAGGAGACCGTCTCATTCTAAGTTATGTTAAAACAACTATACGTCTCATATAAGAATCTGTATAATTATAAAATGACATAGAAAATCATTATTATGAGGGACTATCTTCATAGACTAATAAACTATAAGTGGTCATATGCAAACCTGGACAAGTCGAGTCTGATGGGTCGCCTTGCTCGTGAACTCTATCGAAAACCGTGATGTAAGACTAGAACGGATCAAACATATGATATTGGATTGATATGCACACATAAAGCTCACCATAGTTACACAAGCATCTTCATCTTCATGTAAATTAAAGGGAGTATAAATATGTACATATAGACATGTATAATCTATGTTAAGTTCAGCCGCAACAACAGTACCTTCTACACCTCAATGCACCAACCTCGCTTACGAGATCCCCTGATGAACGGTCCGCAAGTGAGAATAACAGTCCTCGCTGCTGAGAAAGTGACGCAAACACACCCAACAAAGATGCCGACCACATTTGCATTCGACATGGTTGCATCCCTCGGCTTTCTCGATTGTGTAACCACATCCCGGGCACTTCTTGACGAAGTCATCCTTCCCTATCGACCACTCTTTCAGGGATGCGTCAGGATCATCCTTGTATTCTTTGTACTTCTCACATGATAAGTTTGGGTGGAACTCTAGATGACAACTTGTACAAGTCTCAGCATAACAGGCTCCACATAGGAACGGGCGGGGCTCCGTGGGGTTATCCTTGTCTGCCACCTTATACACGGAAGGACAATCAGGTGACGGACAGAATCTGTATGCACCACAACTGGATGTAACAAAGGCCACCATGGAAGACTCGAAGAGCTCATCGAGCTTATTACTAGCCAGCAAGAGCTTCAAGTCCGCAAGCCAAATTGGAACATTACAGCCTTCATGGAAACACCGTATTGGAAAACCGTCTTTGTTTCTTATGGAACACTCACACTGGTCCACCAAACAGGATCTGCAAAAGACGTGAGTGCAGCTTTCTAGCTGGTACTTGTCCTCCACTTGGCAGAAGCATATTGGGCAGGTTTCTCCACCACTGTTAGGCTCGCGACATAGACCACTTGCCTGAGCTATCTCATTGATTATCTCTTCAACCTTTTGCTTCGCCTCTTTACTCCCGCAAATGGAAATGACATGGCGGCGTGTATTTAGAGTTAACTCAGCATCGGGTACTGAGTCTTTCAGAGTATGGAGGTCATGGCCGAACCGCCTTACAACTTCTTTCATCAGGTCATTGGGCATACCAGCGCCGCGAAGATGGATCTCATGTTGCCTTTCATAAAGGTTAAGAAGCGATTGGACAAACCTTTCTTCTACCATAAGCGCTTTCTCAGAAGGTGCAAATATTCTCACATTTAGTCTACGCCTATCGAAAAGAATAGACACTCCCATCTCTCGCTCAAACGACCTCATCAGGGCAATGCCATCTCTGTTAAACAGAAGCTGTAATACATCGGGAGTGAGGCTTGCATGAGAAATAGCTCTCCCTTTCATTAGGTCTTCCAAAGGTCTTCTTAATTCAGCAACTGTTTTTGTCGCTGTGGCTGATATCTTTACCCAGATAGATCCGTTAGCATTTTCGGTGATAGTGCATTTCGCACCTGAAAAGAAAGAAATTCAAATATATGTGAGCATTAATTTAAAAGGTATACTGCAAGAATTTAGCATGAAATTGCCAAAAATGGCCGAAAACAGAGAAAATTGAAAGGAGAAATAAAAAACGGCAACTGAAACTCTAAAAGCATCAGCAACCAATTTTTCAGGAAAAACCTGCATCAACAATTGATCTCCGAAAAAAATGTGCATATATTATCGATAGGCGGTGCAGTTAAGGTGCATCAAAATCATTAACTTCTACATTGTGATATAAGAAGCACATCAGGTTTCAAGATCCATTTTGAGTTAGTCCATTATATAGGAACGTCAAATAAGAAGTAAATACAAAATGAAATATGACAACCCAGATCATGGATTGGTTGATGTCCACTGCTAGGCACATACCTTTTTGACGATTGAATCCGGCCAACATTGAATCAAGCTCTTTCTTGATCACGGCGTAGACTGAGGATGGACAAGACACTGATGTATGAAATAACCGCTCGCACTCTATTTTCTGCCATGGTTGAAAACCAGGTAAAGTAGTCCCTTCAATTTGCTCAAGTGCTTTTGCTGCCTCCAAATGAAGCCTTCCATCAAATGTGACCAAAGCTTTCATGAAAGCGTGCTTAGGATCAGGCGACACGACACGGACTCTGCAAAAATTGTTCTGAGGACTTCCTTTTGGCATAAAAGAAGATAATTCCCTAAACAAAGCTTCTTCACAAACATGACAAGGAGGACTATCAATAGCATTTTCTCTGACCAAAAAGAAATCCAAGATTCTGCGACTTGTAGCACTCCGCAATTCACGTAGAATTTCGGTTTCAGAAGCTAGCCGATCAATTCCAGTTATCACAATGGAATCCGGAGTCCTTTTACCAGCTTCACATCGGATATACTTTTTCCCAATTAGCAGATTAGAAAGGTCTTGAACCAGGAAACCAACATCATGAGTGTCGCATTTAAGTATTCCAAAACCTTTACTGAGCCTACGTGGCCAGAACAATTTTGCCCTGACAACAGGAAATGAAAATGCTCGATGTATTCCATAGGTAGCCCTTGAGATATTTACTCTAAGCTTAGAGCCATCAAACTCAACGTTGTTTAGCTCAGCTGCCTTAATAGCAGCATCAGGTGTTAGAAATGTTATGCTACCCCACTTCTCTGGGTCTTCTATCTCCGAAATGTGAGATCCAGATTTGTGAGCAGAACATATCCCAGAGGCATGACTTTCAATGAACAGCATCAGTTCCTTATCGTCAATCGCACATACATTGGGATGAAATACATCAATTGTCAAGCATCTTTTGTCCACTTCCAAGTGTTTTATTACAGCTCCAGCTCCAAATAACGCTACAGGTGGCAGTTCGCCAGGACCACCATGATACAAGCATCTCTCCATGCATTCATTGAGCAACCACCTTCTTTCACAACTTAAAACGCCCTCAACATGTTTGGAGACCTTTTCAACATCACATCTAGAGGAGAATAACTGGAGTGTATTGTTGTCGATATCAACTTCTATTCTGATCCTGTCATCCCTACAAACTTCCTGAAGTTTTGAGACAAGAGAAAGAAGACCATTACATGACTTCCCGCAAAACTTCTTAAGGATAGTCTTCCCGAAACCAGACATCGTAGTTAAATGTAGCTTCTGCTGTTCAATTTCACAAGGATCAAACAGTGGAGCAGGGATAAGCGTAGACAAGAAATCTCGGTCAAACGCAGTCACACATACCAAGTATTGGCAGGATGCAGCTAAAATTTCACCAAATACAACCCAGTCCGGCCTATGGTTGAACATCAGCAGAGAACAGGAAGGATGAAGCTGGACATATTGTCCAGTTAATGCCACCTTATACCCAAGCCTATCACAGCCGGAGAACATTGCTACATTTTCAGCAAGAGAAGCAAGTACAGCCTTTTTAAGATTCTTGTGGTGCACTGTTGCAGCCTCAGGTGACCAACGCCAGTAGCTTGGTACAACAATCCGAAGTTCACTTTTCAGACAATTCTCCAGCTCAGATATCGTATCAAGACACCTTCGCATTGATTTGGCATTAATACTGTTATCCCAACACCACATATTCCTCCTGTCCGGCTGCACACTCTCCCATGCTTTAAAAACAGCGAGAAGAGTGAAGAGATCACCGTCAGCATGGCAGAAAGGCACCTTGAGGCAATCTGACTTCAGCTTATCTGATTGATTACCAACCCGACAAAATACACTACTGGAGTTTGCCATCAGAGCAGCAAGAACCAGCCCTTCTTTTCCCAGTTGTGCACTGAAGCAGCTGAGAATCAATTTACCCAAGCGAGGCTCGGTGCCCAGTTTGACTAGATATCGCCCATCTTCGGTTAATTCCAGGTCACCATTTTTCAAAGTAACAGCTCCCAACTGTATAAGATTCCGGACAGCCATATCAATTGCATCAGGGGAAGGGGAATCAATAAAATCAAACTCTTTTACATTTTTCACGCCCAATGCAACAATTTTCAAGACAGCAACACCAAGATGAACTCTACGGATCTCAGGTTCCTGCTGAGCAGACATCAAATGAAAATCATCTTCTGAATACAGCCGGTAACAGCACCCTTTGTCAGTTCTCCCAGCACGACCAGCTCGTTGAATAGCAGAACTCTTGCTGACCCAGCAGACTCTCAAAACATTCATGCCAGACCCAGGTTCGAACCTGCTCTCTTTCATCATGCCAGAATCAACAACAAATTTAACCCCCGGAATTGTTAAGGATGTTTCGGCTACATTTGTTGTAAATATGACTTTTCTTTTTCCAGGGTAATCTTGGAAGACACGTGACTGCTCCTCGTACGAAAGTTTACCGTGCAAAGCCAAAGGCTCTGTTTTGGGAGCGTGAAACCTTTCACAAGCCCATTCCACCTCCATTGGAGAAGCCAAAAAGGCGAGAATCGTTCCTTCTTGTTCTTTTTTGTGTATGTCTATCACCGCCTCCAAAGTGCTAGATACATAAGGTGCTATAGTTGCAGCAGACGGGGTTACAGATTGAGACACCCCTGTAAAGTGAGGCAAATATTTCACATCTACGTTAAATTTTCTTCCCATCACCGAGAACATTTTACAGCCAAAGAAGTATTTTGAAAGTTGTTCAGCATCAGCTGTCGCGGACATGATAATAAGCCTCAGGTCAGACCTGTACGGGAGCAAACTCTTCAGCAATGCTAAAAGCATGTCAGTATTTAAACTTCTTTCATGAGCTTCATCCACAAGGATGCAAGAAACCCCCTTGAGATTCTTGTCATTCATACAGTGTTGGAGCAAACAGTGATCTGTCATAAATATTAGATTGCTTTTGAACTGCGACTCAGATGAATAATATGGAAGGCATTTCACATATTTATCATCATAGCACCCACGACTTTCATCTTGCACTCTACGTTCCAGTGAAAGGGCAGCTATCTTCCGTGGTTGAGTGCATATCACAGAGCCATCACCAACAAGACCTGAATCCGCAAGAAATTGTACTAACTGAGTACTCTTTCCCGATCCAGTCTCTCCAATCAATACCATAATCTGCGCAAATTAAACGCAAAATATATGATACAATTAATTACGACGCACAGCAAAAAGTATAAGAATGTATCGCCTTGGTTCAATGACAGTAGCTTGAAGTGCTATGCATACGACAGTACAATAAGCATAACCATAGTGCTGAAAAAGCAAAGAAGAAATGGCAGAGCCATACTGCCATGGTTCAATTATTCAACAACATTATTTAGCAAGTTCACAGCTGCTCGCTCCCGATGCCTGTTTTTACCTACTCTACTCAATTTACATTCATCTGGTGTCTTAATTCACTATTACACCATCGATCATCTTGATATTAAAGAGTGCCATCAAATTGAGTTTTGGTGGTCCCTTTCAGGCGTTCTGATATCTAGCCACTAGCCTCACAATTTCCAATAGAAAAGTCTCAAGTGCTCCAGATATTCGCTTTTACGTTTAAAAAAACTAAACTCATTACCATAGATGCTTTACTTTCCCAAATTGGTCATGTAGAGCTACACAAGGTTCATCCTAGCAGTTACAGCAAATTTGAATACGGAAAAGAATCCAATCTACAGGAATGATGTTGCACGTATGCCAAAGGTCCAAGTCATGATTTCGTAACAAGCAGGAGGAAAAGCTACAATTAGCTTCCTTACCTAATTTGTACTACCCCTCGATACAGATACGTGATATCCATGCATGAAACACAATTATAACATCATAATATGGATATTTTTTAAGCCAAATACCAAATAAGTCAAAATACGGATATGCAATACATATTAATTAGTTCACAAGTTTGGTGGGATTCAAGCGAATCTTGTAACCCAACTTCTAACTACGTTACCATTTGAGCCATTAGCCTACTCAAATTAGGCAATGGCGCAACCAAAATGCCAACAATCTCGACTACACACATCTAGACAAGTTAAAGCTCATTAATACTACTCTCGATTACAGTCATTTGTTTACCATCTATTTTGGGAAATAAAGTAGATGGACAATGTTTTCTATGTAAGAAAACACAATTTGATCCATAAAAATCGATAAGTGGGAAGGATGTTGGTTCGGGCCAACGATTTTAGATGACAACTAGATCAGATTATGTTTGTGTGCAAAGAAAACGAATATTTTATTCTCATTCCCAAAATAGTAAGGTAAACAAACGACTGAAACGAAGGAATTGCAAATCCCTCGAAATTTCCATCGCTCCTACATTCCAAAATATCCAAATACAAGCATAAACCTAACTAAATCAAAGGAGCTTAACCACTAAATATCAACACATTCCTATAATCAGCAGAAAATCGACAACTTAGCTCAACTAATCACTGGAAAAAAAAACAACTATTTCCTCTGTTCCCTCGCATATTTAGAGAAACGTATACAATTGGATGGAACGAAGAAAGTACTAAATCGCAGGAGCTTAACAACGAAAATCAAAACATTACTATAATCAGCATAAAATCAACAACATAACTCAACTAATCACTTAAAAAAAAAAAAAATAACTACTTCCTCCGTTCAATCCAATTATATTTTGAGAAACGTATACAATTGGATGGAACGACAGAGAACGTAGTAATATAGAAACAACAATGGAGAATGGAGTGAGAAAAACTACCTGATTAGAGCTAACAACCTTGAGAATATCCCGACGAACGGCGTAAATAGGCAAACCATCATCAAGCCTACGACACTCCCTCATAATCATCCCGTAAACCCTAGCCCAATCGACACGGCCATCGAATTTAAACGCCGGAATTGACGCCCAATCATCAACACGCTCCTCCGTATCACCTTCAATATGACGAAGAATACAGTTCATAGCACACTCAAACTCATCAATTCTCTTCATAATCATCTTCTTCTCGAAAACGAGCTCACTCTTCGCACTCCAAATCATCTCAAAGTATCCAACACTAAGATATTTCTTCTTCAGCACGCCAGATAGCCGCATAATTTCACGCTCAAGTTCTCTCGCTTTTGATTTCCACATTTCAACCGCCTCGCCACGCTTCAAACTCGTAATTCGGTCCGAAAAGAGCGGTTTCAGACGGGAGTTTAACTCGTCGACGTCGGAGGAGACGATTATGTTAGGTATAAGCTTCGGAGTGAGGTCATGTTCGCCGGAAAATCGAGTTTTCCACAGCGCAACCACCGCCTCGAGGGCGGCGGTCCACTGAGTAAAGAAAATCCTGCCGGAGATCACGCCGGAGTTCGGAACGAAGCAACTATCCGGCGGAATTACGCAGCATTGTTTAATCAACGCCGCCACCGTCGCCGTCGTCATCTTCCGACAAACTCCGCCGCTTCCTCCGCCGTGATCGCGGCTCCACAGCTCCACGATGAAGTTCGCCGGACGGTGTCTCGGAAATTCCGGCGGTTCAGGCGGCTTGAACCGGAATTCGCGGTGGCGGAAGTTCGACGACGACGGCGGAAGCCGGTGGTGGTGGTAGTGGTGCTCCGGCGGACGGCGGAGGTAGTCAGTACGATGCATTTGAGTGAAGTGTAAAACCCTAGAAAATTAATTTGGGGGAAAATTTTTGAAGAAGTTTTTAATTTTTTTTTTTTTTTTTTTTTTTTTGTTAAAAATTTTCAAGAAATAAATACAAAGTTAA
>JAUEKU010222355.1:0-16104 GCA_032274805.1 Gypsophila paniculata | reverse complement strand
CACATTTCCATCTCACGCTAGTGGTTTCTCCCGGTCAAAGAGTCGGTCAACGGAGTCCCAAAAGGACGGGTATTACAGTCTTCCCTCCTTAAAAAGAACTTCGTCCCCGAAGTTCACCCAACACTCTATACTAGCTACTAACTGACGATACTCACATGAGACAACTCATCCAATTCTAAGGATACTCCTCTTGTAGACTCATTTCGTAAACACCTCATAGGTCATTCATTCACATGCTTTCATCACCATACCATTTCCAATATATAAACCTCTTAACACAGATTTCACGTTACTTATTTTCAAAGCCACATTTTCACGGTAACATCATGTAAGATTATAACAATCATTCACTTTGACAACATTCATCATAACAACCACTATTTATATGATTTAGACTCTATCATCATATCAAGAAACTATCACGCCACGGTCATACAAATTATAGTGCATGGAAATCAACTTAAACCAATTTTGGAAACACTCCCAAATTAGAAATATTCCAATGCATAATAGGGTAAACCCAACATAAAAGGTTCAGTTGCCGCACGGATAAATATACTAGAGGATTAAGTCAGCAGTAAAACATGACATCCTAGACATTGTCCTTGATCTTGGGCAGCATTGCAATATGTGCCTGGCTACTTTGAGTCCTAACAAGTTTTAAAGTAAACAATTGATCAAATAAATCTTTGCTTATATATACGGAATACTCTAATCTGTTTGACTACTCGTAGGATGTGATTTGATCCGATTTGACTACTCGTATAAATCCCTGGCTTTATAGAGTGCAATTATAACTGTGAAAGCTCTCACAGCCGTCCTGCACCATTTTCATGCAAACAAAAATCCAAATAAATCTTACTTATATACGGAGTACTCTAAACATATAATGAGCTTCATTACTGCATTCCACTCAAAATCAAAGTGATAACAGAGAAGTTGATCTCTCATATTAGAGTTTGGTGAAGAAGGTGAAAATTCAGTTTAAAGTAAACATATGCATGCCATAAACATGTTCGAACTTTACTAGTATGTTATAGAACTTTTATACTCTTACTTTTCCGCAACGTTATCCACCCCTCTTAAAGGAACTTCGTCCTCGAAGTTCAACTCTCAAGGACGAAAGCAACAGATTCTATACCATTCATACATGATTAAAACGATTGCAACATGACACAGGGCTACGCGCCCAACACTTAATAACTCGACACACTATTGCATAGGGTGCGACCTTAGGCACCCCCTCAGCAAAACGAAGTCCACTACCATGGGACCGACCGTTAAACGTATACCGAACGACACGAAATGAAGGCAATATGCAACACAAGCCACACAAGCCATGCTCAATGAAAACATCAACTCACTCGGCCGAGTAACAGGGAACTCGGTCGAGTAACACTCACTCGATCGAGTCAACTTGGACTCGGTCGAGTAAACTCGTCCAGAACTGGAAATTCTCATTGGGACACATACTCGATCGAGTTACGGGGTAACTCGATCGAGTCACGACCTTACTCGGTCGAGTCACTAGTTAACTCGATCGAGTCAGACATCAGCTCGGTCGAGTTGAACACAACTCTATCGAGCAGCCACTAAACAACCAAAATGCAACCACGAAATCAACCAATATCTACACCAACGCATAACAACTATCTACCCGAGCATCCGCCCGTCTGTCTGGTATCCAAAAGTCTCACCTTGCTATCGCAAGGGAAGGAAGGGAAAGAAAATATGCGGCCTTATGGCCCAAAATACAAACCAACAAGAAAAAGTTCAACAAAATCTACAACGACTACACCAACCATCAACACCTACTAAGCCAAACAAGACCTCAAGTCTCCCCATCATCGGCGTCATCCTCCCTAGTGCCTGAGGGTCCCGCTCCAGAAGGGTCCGGCTGTCTCCAAGTCGTAGCAGAGTATAAGCCCTGGTCCCACTGTGTATCACCAGGCACGCCGCTCTGACCGTCACCCCACGAACTAAAGTAGCAACCCGGCCGGAAGCTCTCCGGAGGACCCCACGCCGTCGGACTCACGCCAAAACAAGAATAGACTCCGGAGTAGTCTCCGGGTCCTCTCCACCAAGCCGGCCGGGGACCGGTCAGTCCGATCCCCTGGGACTGAGTCCACTCATATTGGTCCCTCATCGCTATCGTCGACGAGAACCGCTCCGCTATCTCCCCGGGTGGCGCCGAATACTCCACCGCTGGCTGCACCACACCAGGCCCCTCGGCTCTAGCCCTCGGCACAACCCTCGGTCTCTCGGCTCTCCTCTCTCTCCTCGGCCCGGCTCCTGCCGCGGGTGGCGCCGGCCTCCCCTGGCGCCGGACAGCTACGGGCTCCGGCAACTCATGGGTCAACTGAGGCGGCACAAGGTAGTTCGTAGCCCCTGGATGTATACCGGTGCCATCCAAATGGATCACCGGCGGTAGAAGCGGCACGCTCCGCAAATCCATCCACCGGTTTCCTCGCACCCTCCACCAAATCGAGTTGTCCTCCCTCCTCCTCATCCAACCTAAGTGCCGGAAGTACTCCTCATCCATAGCCGGGGCTGCCTCCAAAACCTCTCCGGCCGGTGGCTCAGCCACAAAATCAACCAACCGCTGTGCCAACCGCGTCACCAAAGCTCCGCACCCAATCTGGCGGGTCGGAGAGTCAACCATCTTGGACAAGCTGGAGCACACCACCCCAGGCGCACTGTAAAGCCTAGGTCTCCTCATCGTAGGGTTAAGGTAAGAGGCCAATAGCATTACCTCATGTGAGTTCAGCTTACTAACATCCTTACGGCTAAAAAGGAGAAGGGTCAAACCCCTCAGGAAAATCCTCAAAATCACATGCTCCACATCATTGACCAACATAGCACTCGTGCTAACACCTGCCTCTCCCGTCAGTAGTGTCATGACGGAAGCGGCCCCACTACTACTCGGTACATCGCTCAAGTCACGGTCCGTCTCCCGCCTTAAACCCAAGGCATCCCCAAACGCCTGCAAAGTAAGACTAATCTCCTGGTTACACAGCCTAAACTTCACTGTCTTCTCAAGGGCATTATAGGCATAGGAGCTCAAAAACTCCAAGGTAAGGTGAGGGTAAGACGTCTTCCTCAACACAAACAAGCCCGTCATCCCGATAAACTCAAACATTTCCGCCAACTTGTCTGCCAACCCAATCTCCCTCAAGAACAACCTATCAAAACCCCTAGTCGGCCTAAACGTCCGACTCATCAACTGCAAGAACTTCTCTTTCTGAGCGAAGTCACGGAACACCACCGTCGGGTGCCTCTCGACAGGTGGGACTACGGGTCCCGCAACCTCCTCCGCGTCCTCCTCCGACACCTGCATGTCCTCATCGGACACCGCAACCTCCTCGTCCGCTACCTGTACCTCCTCCTCCGACTCACTCTCAACAATCGGAGCCCTCCTAGCCGCCCTGTTCGATCGGAATCCAAATGCCATCTGAAAGAAGAATATCAACAAGACTCCAAGGAAGGAAGGAAACTATCAAGAAGGATAACTACTAACTCGCCTCAAGTTAAAATTTCCAAAAATGGCTTTAAGGCTAATCCGAAACTTGACTCGAATAAATTCCATCAAAAGAGTTGAAATTCATCCCCATTATAAACAACATTTTCATAAGTTTTGAAGAAGGTGAAGAAATTCGGTCAAATTGCAAAACTTTCGTTTCTTTCAAACCAAGCTAGGGTTGTTGCTCAAGTTAAACTCAATATACACAAAATCAATACCACCGTGGAAAAGAAAGTAAGTTTAGAAATCATATTTCATCTTAAGACAAAATTTGGAGATCGTCTGAAATAGCAAAAATGGATTTTCAACAATCAATACTCATATACCTACCTCCACTATCGTTCTACATCTATTGTAAGACTCACAAGGACATATAAACCTCAAATCATTTGCCAAAAATCGAGTTTTGTCAAACCCTAGAAATTCCCTTCAATCGAAATCCGAAAATTTGGGCAAGACTTCGAGTTGTCTATCGACAAATCATGGAATAGACTAGCAATAGACGAACTACAACATATAATAGACGGATTTGGGGCACAAAATCATTACTACACTACTTGAAAATTCATTAAATCAAAACTGAAATGTACAAGAAAATTTTCTTACCTTTGCTTAAATGAGATGAGATTAGTAGTGGAAATGAAGTGGAAGAAGTAGATCTAGTAACCAAAATGCAAGAAGAGCACTCACAAGTAGATGATTTTAGGAGTAGAGGGAGTTTTAGAGAGATGTGTGAAGTAGTGGAAGTAAAATAGAAAATGAAACTTTGGGGTTGAAGTCGAGTATTATCGGGCATCCTGGGACACTTACTCGATCGAGTAAGTCGTTGACTCGATCGAGTTAAGCTTACTCGGTCGAGTAAACTGGTAACTCGGTCGAGTAACCAAAACTCGGTCGAGTTCGCACGCAACTCGGTCGAGTAAAGTTGTCCAGAACTGCACTACACAATACTTCGAGCTATAAAAAGGAATAAGTATCACCTGCAACCACATACATGTTGATCGGAGCTTGAGTAGTACTCAAACTCGTCTCCGTTAGTCTAAACACATCTAACACACTTGATACACTAAGGCTAACCACAACTCGTTAACTTGTTCTACCACACATTTTACATATTACTTCCACTAACCATTCTACTTACTATGCTACTTCGACACAAATGATCACAATATCGCTACTCACATCCCCTTTGCACTTGTACTATGTTCACAACACATGCTATACTCGCATCTCATACTTATAGACGAAAGAGGTACAACCACGTTACGCCTTCTATTACTCGTTACTTGCTACCACACAACTTACACACACATACGATGCTTCATACTATTTGACTCATTACCAACAAATCTCACACTCAATGCTAACATAAGTCATGCTAGTATGACGAAACCAATTTCACACATTCACCAACATAGTTTACACTTAATAGAAATCACCAAGTAACTATGGCATATCAAGACCGATACCATACATTCACAATTCACCATATCCTTCATCCAAGCATCCTACACTTAGACATTTCAAACATATTCTACAACCCTTATAACACATACTTGACACAAGGACTCACATAACAAGCTTCGCAACCCATCCCGTGACTGGCTTAGCATATAGGGGTCGAGTTTTGAAGTGAGGGCGCCTACCCACTCAAAACCATTCTCCCGAACACACGTCCACCAGGTTCATTTTAATTTGACACCCTACGTTCATTGAGTTGATTGGTTCAGGTTCCAAAATCGTTCGCTCTGATACCACTTTGTAACACCCCCGCATACCCAGGTGCCTGGCCAAGGCCGCAAGAGCATGCGAAGATGTTACCATCTCCGTTTCCGGAGGTAGATTAACATTGCAATACGACAAGAGACCAATTTAATATAGTTAAGTGAATGTTTACAAGACTCAACATGACATATTTATACAATATAAGCTAAGTATGAAAACTACAACCATAACTATCTCTAGACCATCATCTATCAAGACTCGCTATGCTCGTGGTGATCCCATCCATATCCCGCGTCAAGCTAAACCTGTCAGACAACTGCTCACCACACGCCATCATCGGTGGATCATTGCAACAACAAACAAGGGTCAGTACTGTCAACATGATCAAGCATATAGTATCTCAACACACATAGCTGTAACCGATAATCTGTACAGTGATCACCCACTGTCTGCCGTAACATAACCCTGACTACACCTCACTGTGTAGCCCTGCCAGTGGGGGACCGCAGCCTTACCCACCTACACCCATAACTGACTACGCCTCACCGCGTAGCCCTGCCAGTGGAGGACCGCAGCCACATCCACCTTCATCACAAACCCAAAGCCATTAACGTGCACGTCCCTCCGGGTTGAGACATCCCCGCGAGGCGACAAAGGGGCGGGAATCACCTCTCAAGTGAAACCCTCAGCCGGAACCAATCTCATAGCAACCATAACCCCAAACTCCATCGGTCACAGCAATATACGATCTCAACAATATACAATCTCAAACAACAGACGATCTCAATTACTATATGATCTCAATACCACAATCTATCAATACTTTCACAAATCAACAAGTAACTGAGTAGGGGAGGAACCCTACCTCGTAAGCACATCCGTCAATCCCGCAAGCAAGCAAGCATGTAATACATGACCATTCCATTATAAGACCGTCTCCTAATCAACATACATCACATTATTACCATCTAATTCATACAACCCTAACCCTAACTCGAATTAGGGTTAGACAACTACAACAATTGATTAATCACAAGAGATAAGACACTTACTAGCTCTAGCATCCCGATTAGGTGAAGAACCCACTCCCGAAGCTAGGTCGACATGGCATCTCAAGGTAGAGGAAGGAGCTTAGGTGAGATGGAAGGTTTTGGGGAAGGTAGAGAGAGATTTAGGTTTAAGAGAGAAGAAGAAGAAAGGGGGAAATGAGTTTGCATTCCCCCAATCCCGTCTAAATAAAACTCCTCGGGGGACACTTACTCGACCGAGTAAGTGAGTGACTCGACCGAGTCAACTGACTCGACCGAGTCAGCCAAGCACTCGATCGAGTAACCCTAACTCGATCGAGTGGACACCTAACTCGACCGAGTTTCGCAACTCAAGTCAAGTTCCCTCATTCAACCAAAGTCAAAGTACGGTCCGTCACATTTCCATCTCACGCTAGTGGTTTCTCCCGGTCAAAGAGTCGGTCAACGGAGTCCCAAAAGGACGGGTATTACATATCTACTAGTTAGTAATTTAGGTTTAATCTTGATAAGCAGACGACTTTTAGGCCTTATCAAATTTGGCGCCGTTGCCGGGGACGCAACTGTTCTTTAGTTTGTTTTTATTTATTTTTGTCTTCTGTCTCAGGGAACTTCAGTTCCTTGAGACCGTTCTAATGATTCGCATCCAGTTTCCGCAGGATGAGAATGAGACTTTTGGCGCTTACATAGACAGGTACCATGAATGGCTTGGAACGTTCCGTTACAATACTTTTTCTGCCCTTCAGATCTGCTTGTCTATTATCGAGGGTATGAATGACCCTACACGAGTATACCTCAACTCTATTGGTAAGGGTGATTTCGGTGGACAACCCATTGCCGAGGTATTAGAATTCTTTGATTGGTTTGCTATTGAGAGCGTTAAACCCAATTTTTCACTTCAGACAGACCTGAATGAGGGAGTGGGTGAGACCATAGAAACTAGTTCAAAGAATGAGACTGAGCATACTGACATAGAGGATGAGACAATAGAGGATGAGGCCATAGAGGATGAGACCATTAGCGTAGTTGATAACCCCTTCTTTGATGATCATCTAGAACCCCTCTACGATTTTTCAGACTGTGAGTCACATGAGGAAGACTTTACGGACCCCCTAGAGTACCCCTTTTGTGATGAGTCTTGGGATGAGGAGAGTGAGGATGTGCACTTTGAAGATATGGAGGTTAAATGGGACTCATATGATGACATGCTACAACTTTCGTTGGATACTCCTCCTTCTCTTGTTGATTTTAACTCTAATTTTGAGCCTCTTGAGGTTTATGCTACTAATACAACTGTGCATGATTCTTATTCTGCTGATATTGTTGAATATTTTGCAGAAGGGTCTTTTCCTGAGGATCCTTCAGATGCTTTGATGTGTTTTAAGACATGTGCAGGTGAACCTCCTATCTGGGATGCTGAGTTGGAAGCTTTCATGGCTCCTGAGATATATGGGAGAGAACCTATCAAAGAGAGGTGTGAGAAGGTATATGAGTCAGTGCTTACTAGCATGGTAGAGGTAATGTATTCTTTTGCCACTGATTTTGACATTAGGAGTGGTAGACCTCCCGATCCATCTGAGGTAAGCTTCACTTTATGCTTTGATGCTCCACCCTCTCTTGGTTGGATGAAGAATTTGATGCGTTTTTGCTATAATTGTCATCAACAATTTGATAGGCTGAGACGGACTTTAACGTTAGTTTTATATACTCATATTGTATATTGGTGCTATTTATGCTTTTGGGTAGCACATGCGCTGTCATTTGATTTACTTTTACGGGCATTAACTTGTATTGCTAGTCATGTAGGTTGAAAGTGCTTTAAACAGGCGAACGTTGCCATGTTTGCTGAAGACTCGATCGAGTCTCCTCGGGCTCGATCGAGTACCCCCTTGATTTGCTGTTGTTGGTGATTTTGCACGGTTGAAATTGGATTTTTGCATGGATATTCTTTCTCCCCTGTTTTGATGCTGGTTTGGGGGAGTATTTTTGCAGCTCTTACTTGGTATTCTCTATCCTTTTGTATCTCTTTCATTTGTAATTAGTTTAATTTCTTTCGCTTTCCCCTTTTGTTGGTGTGTCCTTTCTTTTTAGTCGTGTGCTAGCGTCACAATGAGGACACTGTGACATTTAGGTTTCGGGGAGAGTCTTTCCATTCTGTTGTGTGCCTTTAAACATCATAAAATCCATAAAAATTAAAAATTTAAAACACAAAAACATGTTTTCCTTTGTTTTTGAGTCGAGTCTTGGTGAATGTCGATAACAATGATGATAATTTGCTTTGTTTTTGCTTTTGAGTCCCTTACAGTTGTTCATGTACTTAGTTTTGACCTGTTAGCTCATGAAAATTAAGCTCATAACTCGAGTTATTTGACCGTAATCGACTTACCTTGCACTAATTAGACTTGACCTTATTAGTTGGCAACCTACTTATACATTCTAAGATATAGAGCTTATCAATTGGTGACATTTATGACCAATTTTATATAGGATGAGAGTAGTGTACTCCTTGCATGACATGTTACATCAAAATTGCATAAGTATGACATTCAATTGCTTATTGTCTGCATACATTCGGGTTAGTGGCGGTTGACACATGTTAGGAGAGTTGCTTGCATTTTCCTTTTATTTCATTACTACCCATTAAACTCCACATTAGCCAAATTTGCCTGTTGACCCTTAACTACATCCCAAACTTAGCCTGCCCTTGTCAAGCTAGTCCAGTTTGTTGTTTTTGCGGTATTTTGTGTATTGTATCGAATTTGGTTCGAATTGAGAGATTGGAGTTGGAGTATTGAGAAAGGAGAAATAAGAAAGGAAAAACAGAAAAAAGAAAAAAGAAAAAAAAAATTGAAAAAAAATGAAAAAGACAGGAAAAAGAGAGAAGAAGAGGAAAGAAAGAATGGAAAGAATGAATGAGAAAGAAGAATGGAAATGAAAATGAAAAAAAAAGAAAAGAAGTGAAAAAGAAAGGAAAAATGTTAAGAGAAGTTCAAAGTTACTCCTATTTTTATTTTTAACATTTTTATGAGGGGTTGATGAAGTTGGTTGGTGAGTTTTATGCCGTAATTTGGCATCTGTATTACGTTTTTGAGATGGTATTAGAAGAGGATATTGTTTATTTGGTTTTGTTAGGGTACTAGCTTGACTTTTACATCCACATTCCCAAAACTTTTTGCCCCTTCTTACCCATCACCTCACTTTACCATACTTTGTAAGCACTCGGCATGTGTCAGGACCTCGTTTGGATGGAATGTATGTGTACGGTAGCTAGAATTGTCTATCATATTAGATTGCATGCATGTTCATGTAGGTCGTAGTTTAGGTGAGCGACTATTTTCTTTCTCTCTTACATATAATGCTTACCCTTTGCTTCATTGAGAGAAGAGTGACCCCGTGAGAGTCCGACTTAGAGGGTCTTGCAAGGTCGAAAGGTGCTTGGTTTGTCTATATTACACTATCATAAGAGTTGAGACTTGAGCTATATTTTCTATTTCCCGTGCCTTTGAATTTGTTTTATTGGCACTTAGTCACTACTTTGTTACTTTACGAATGACTTAGGATTAGAAAGCATTGACATAGCTCTGAGTTATCTTTCACCATTTGTATGTTGTCTTTGTAATGTGTGTGCTTTGCTTGGGGACAAGCAAAGAGATGGTTTGGGGGAGTTTGATGAGTCATATTCGTATACATTTTTATGCCTCCTCTCTAGTTATTTTAGTATGCTTTCCGTGTTTTATAAGCCAATTATATGCCATTTATATTAGAATAAGTTACTTCCGCATTTCGGTGTTTAATGCAGATAATAGAGCATTTGAGGAGCAAAAGTATGAAGTATGCACCGCGGACTTGGCATAGAAGAACACACGAAGAAATGTACGGAAGCCTAGAAGGATAAAGGAAGAGAAAAGAAGAAAACACGAACAAAAGAGCAAGAATGAGCTTCTTATAACGTCTGCCTACTTTGAAGAGCTGTACCTAGAGTTCTACAACAGTTTTTCAAGTGATTCCAATTGGAGGTGAAAGCTTATCCTCTTAGCTTTCCAACGCCGTGAGAATTGCTTGATTCGGACAAGTAACGAAGAAATGGCAGCCGTTTGAAGTTCAGTGCGCGAAGCAGGAAGAGTATACTCGATCGAGTTCACGCAGACTCGATCGAGTATCCTAGTAATTCTACGCAAAATTCAAATGTCGAGAGTTTGAGGGTTAGGGAATTGGTGTACTCGATCGAGTTCGCTCAGACTCGATCGAGTATCCAAGCGTCAGAAGTCTTTTCCGCAAAGTTTCCTATTTTGATCGTAACACTATAAATACCTCTTATTTTCGACTCTTTTAGGATTATGCTTTATTTCTACAGTAATTAGGTTACAATAAATCTACAAAAACTCTTAGATTAGTTCTTGCTTTCAATCAGGGGCGAACCTAGAAATTAAAATATGGGGTAGCGAAATTTTTGTGACATTTTTTATGATAAAAGAATAGGAATATATTTTTTTTATTAATCATATTTTTCAACTTGGAAAGATAAATTGGTTTCGCGCTTATTTTGTTGAGGTTGATGATTGTGCTTGTGCCCTCAAGTTCGAGTAGATTAAGATTATAACGACATTATTTTAGGTAAAGAATGCGTAGAATTATAAGTGTTACTAATAAAATTTGTACAATTTGTAAGTTAAAACAAAAAAATTATAACAAGTACGGAGTAGTAATTTGTAAAATAATAATCTAGTCGTATATAATAGGGAGTAATTGTTTTCCTTAAATGTAAATTATTGAATGAGTTGGAAAAAAAATTAAAAAAAAAAGGCACTTGTAGGAATCGAACACCAGCCGCTCTACTTTGAGTGCCGCTACTTTACCACCAGACTACACATTTATTGATGACTCCTATGCAGTCTTATTTAATCTTATAGTTGAGAAAACAGTACCGGGGTAGCAAAACTTCATCGTCCTCGTTTAATATTCTGGGTTTGGGGTAGCAGCCGCTACCCCTTGCTACTCACTAGGTTCGCCTCTGCTTTCAATTGGGGATCTAGATCTTGCCTTTATTTATTTCGGTATTGTTCCTTTTAATCTTATTGTTCTTTCAATTGTTATTTATGCTTTCAATCTTTTATTCATCTTATATTATGCTTTCAGTTATGACCATTGTTATTATTGTTGTTACTTTCTTAATCATGCATAACTAAATTCCTCATCTAGGGAAAAGGGGGATCTAGGTTGATTAGAAGGGGATTAATGAACTAGTTAATAGTAAAACCATTAAAGTTATCGTTTGATTATTGTTCTTCTTCTAATTAATTGATTTAGGCCTGAGTCTTTAATTAGTATAGCGAATTGATATTTCACCGACCGGGTTATATTCAATATAGGCTGTGATAATCAGATAGGTAAAGTTTAATCATAGCGACCGCATATTAATCTAAACCTAAAGGGCATAATTGGATCGACCGACCTTATGACCTTAGATAACTTGGTTGACCTTTTAATTCACTAAATTACATCCCCGGATAATTGACTTAGTGAACCCGATTCCCTAGACTTTTAATCACTATTGTTTACAATCTTTGTTTACTTGCGATAATTAGTTAATTAGTTACAAACCAAACCCCCTAATTCGGTTACTTTCAGACGGAAATAAATTTGAGCAAACTGATATCCATCCTCGCCTCCCTGTGGACTCGACCCTTTCTTACTGCTATCTACTAGTTAGTAATTTAGGTTTAATCTTGATAAGCAGACGACTTTTAGGCCTTATCACGGCCCATCAAACCGGTCCCGTATAGGATTGAGAGTAGTTCCTTATGTGGCATGTTTCATCTTTTACGCTTGAGTGTGGTGCTCTTGGCATGTTTTGTTAGAGAAATGTTGATGTGCATGTTTTGAGTCAATTAGTTCAAATAAATAGCCTCACATAGCCAAATAAGCTCTTTATTATACCCTTGCATTGATTTCCCCTTTTTGTAACCCAATTTGAGCCTTAGCCTTGTCACTTGTTTAGCTATCAAACATCTACATCCCAAAAACATCTCACCAAGAGTAGCAAGTCATGTAGAATATTTTGATTGAGGAATTTGGGTTGGTTAATTGTTTGGAAGGTGTATTTTGAGCTAGTTTGGACGGAAATTTTGAGGAGTTAGTATGTTGTCAATAAAGTGTTTTAAACATTATATCAAGAAAAGGAAATAGAAAAGCGAAAAATGGAAATGAAAAATCAAATACAAAAGAGAATATGGAAATGGAAAACGAAATAGAAAATGGGAAAATGAAGTGAAAAACCAAAGAAAAAAAGGTTTAGTGTTGTGAAATAAAGGGTTGAATAAAGTTGCATTTGGATCCGTATTTTGTAATGTAATTCACAAACAAGTTTTTGTATTGGCATTCGAAGGCCAAGTTTTGATGGATTCTTTGCATTTTTGGGTAGGTTTAGGTGGATTGGTTGGGATGTGACTTTCTACTCTATTCATGAACTCCACATCTCCTAAAAATGGTGCTTGCACCAACCCCTTTCTTACCCTATACCCAAGCCCCATTACAACCCTATTGACTCATGTTTGTGCATCATATGACATTTCTTTGACGGATAATTGGGCGGGAGTACCACATTTATAGCGGGCATGTCTCGCGAGTCGACCTAAGAGAGTAATTTTGGTTACTATGTACAATAAATCACCCGTTCTTTCATTCAGTGTCGAGTGAAAACCGTAGAGTCGGTCTTTGGTGTCCTTGTCGAGTCAAAGGCTCGGTATTGAGCCAAATTTAGTGTAGTCTTGTAAATCTTGGGAGTAGGGCCAAGTACTTCCCCTTGCCCGCCTAGATTCCGTTTCTAGGCACCCGTGTTGTCTTTGCCGGTCATTTTTAGGTTTGATTTAGAGTCTAGGCATTGCGGTAAAACTAGGAGTCGACATCCTCCACTAAAACTCCTACGTACTAACTTCTAAACACGGCCGCTTAGATGAGGAAAGCGGTTTGATTTTTGTGATGCATCCTATTTGCTTTTCCGTGCTTAAATGTTTGGATGTGTCGAAATTTTCCGCAAGCCCCCACTTGCCTTGCAAAGAAGCACTTTACCTCATAAGTGTTTCGTTGTGAGTTGAAGGGACGGAGAAGGCCCGTTAATTGCCTTTCATCGGATATTATTAGATTAGCTTTGTTTTATATTAAGGGTCATAGTTTAATTTATGAACTTACTCGAGGACGAGTAAGGTTTAAGTGCGGGGAATTTTGATAAGTAGTATTTTGGTCGCATTTACCCCTCATTTATACCTTATTCCGACTCGATTTTGGGTGTTTTATCAATTAAAAAGCTCATTTTATTATTCTAATTACTATTTAATAGTTTAATTCCATTTATCGCGAATAAATGTGTTATATTTAGTTTTATAGCTTATTTTATTTGTTAATTAGAAATTAATAATTTAGTTATAATTATTGGAATAATATTATGTTTCGAGAATTAGTTATGGCTTTTGTTATTTCAATTTTTGTAGGAAAATAAAGCCGAGTTGGGTTCGTGAGTGAAGGAAGGGAAATCGAGACGGATTGAGCAAAGCAAGACGGGATCAAACGGAAGGTCATTGAGTCATTAGAATACAAAGTCAACCCTTTTTTTTCCTCCTTTCCCGTGCCATCTTCTCAATCCAGCAGATCAAACCTCCTCCACCATTTACACACCAAAATCGTCACCTTTATACACCAATTTCACCATTTCTAACCCCTTCCTCCATAACTATAGCTTCTCCTATTGCTCGCCATCCACCCAAATCAACCACAACATCGTCATCACCATTCAACCACCATGGCTGAACTCGAGCAATATTCACACAGCTAACCAAGGTCGAGCTCGGAATTGAAAACCGAGTCCAGACTGTCGAACCCATCAACAACAATCAGACCACACGCCATCTTCAATCCCCCTGCCTCCATCAACAACCCGCAAACCCGACACCACCATCTTAACCATCCACAACATCGCATTCATCACCAACACCAGTCATTAATCACCCACCACACCTGCATCTCCATCTCGATTCTCGCCGACGACACACCACCATCACGACTCCCCTGCATCTTTTACCTCCATCCATCACCAATTCATTACCCACATCAATCGACCACCATGGCTCGAACCTAGATCTCCGTTCGCCTCCTCACCTGGTCCACCAACAATTCGACAACAACCCACCTGACCACCACGAAAGCAGCGACGATATCGACAACATTCATCAGCCCCGCTCCTTCCTTACTCCGTCGTTCACCTGCAATTCGACATACAGCAGTAGCAGCAGTGACGGCGTGATTTCGAACCCAACTTTTTCAAGCTCGAGGCACCACCAGTCAGTCATATGGGTTGATTGAGTCAATTGACTGAGTTGAGTTTTGATTTTGAAGAAAGTAAATGAAAGGGGGAGGAAAAGGACGCTTTTACCCTTCATTTATGAGCTTGCATTTGTCTCTAATTTGATGGTGCTGCGTTTTATTTGCTGCACTATGTCGTTTTGGTGTGTGGTTTCATGGGCTTATAAAAGCCAAACAAAATACAACTGAGAGCAGGCCCTAATTTCTAACGGGGTTATTTCATGCCATTAATCCATCCTATGACACTTCTTCTCATATTACCCCATCCTACGTTTTATCCCATATAAATCTCCTCTATCCCCTCATTTTTCTTTAATTAGAACGGGGGAAAGGCAACCTGTTAAACAGGTCACCCCTTACAAATGAAAAGTAAAAATCACCAAACACTGGTTACATCCTCTTCATTATTCATCCCCTTCAACATTCAATCTTCATCCCTCATCTACTCCATCACCAAACACTAAAAATCACCGCTACTATCCCGCGCCGCATGTCCGCTGCCACACTGAACCGCATCACTGTAAGTCCGACACCAAACACTCTTAGCCGCATCTTTCACCCACTTCATTCCTTTCAGAACCCACCTCCCGCACCTTGTGTAAACTTCTTCCTCGCTTTTTGTCGCATCACCGTAACAACCCAACAACAACAGCAAACATTAAAGTGAAATTAAGTGAATGTTCGTTTGGTACTTTGGTGAATTGGGAATCTGGGTTGTACTAATTTTAGGGATTTTGAGAATATGGGAATTGTTGTTGAGGGTTCAAAGCTTAGAAATTGGATGTTTAATGAGTGAATTAAAGTGAACGATTTTTTATTAATAAGAGATTCACCAGGTTATTGATTAATAAGAGATTGGATGGTTCGATTTTCCAATCAATTCCCAAATCCCCTCTTCAATTAACCCAGCACTACTAAATGAACCCAGAATTTGTGAATATTGGAAGCACAATTTTGACGAAGGAGCGCAAATTAAGTATGGGCAAACCCAGAAACTGAAGAGCAAACCCAGAATATATGGTGGTCGCAGCTACTACAACGAAGTTAGAGGAGGAACAAGGTTTAGACACGGCTGTTGGTTGTCGAGGTGAACGAACGAGGTTGCCCTTGGTGTGGTCTCGTGTCGGAATCGGGGACGACACTGCTGCTGCTAATTGTGCAAAGGAGAGCAAGGGGAATCGTGAATTGGTGGGTGATGGTGAATCTTAGCTCCTCAATTTTGCAGGGAGTTCATGTTTGCATAACATATGTCGCCTGAGATTAGGATTTGCCGAAATTGGTGAAGAAGAAGAAGATAAACTACCCGTCTTCATTATGTGGAGATTTTGGGGAAAATATTGGCAAATTAAAAAAAAATTTAACAGTTGAAGAAGATGAAGAAACAAGAAGATGAATAACAAGGTTAAAAAGAGAGAAAATAGAAAAAAAAAAAAAAAAAAAAAAAAAAAAAATAACCTGTTCTCCAACCTGTAAAAACAG
>JAUEKU010222244.1:0-16107 GCA_032274805.1 Gypsophila paniculata | reverse complement strand
GTAAACTGTTTTATCCTATTTATAATACGTGTGTGTTTTTTTTTTTTCTAAAAAAAAAAATAATAATAATAATAATAAGCTAACTCGTTTTCAGCTACCTTTTCAACTATCTTTTCTTTTTCAGCTAACTTTTCAGGTTTCAGTCAATTTTCATCTAGCTAATTTTGTCAAACGTAGCCTATGAATTAGTGTCCGATTCCCTCAACTATATGGCTCAATTCGTGTTGTCTCTTCTCTCAAACAAGATCGGACTTACCTCTACGACCGTCCGTCTTGCGGGGGCGTATAACTGTATAAGGATATATCTTCTAAATATATTTTACAAATATCATTGTACATATTTTAAGATGACATTAGTGAATTTAAGAGATGAAGTTGTTTCGAATGCTCCACATATTAATGAGTCCAATTCCGGGGGAATTAAAGATGTCGGATGTGTTGATCAAATTAGTGCTTCTGATTTATTCGGGATTAACGATGATGAATTGTGCGTTGATACGTGTTATCGAGTTTCTGACTTTTATGGAGGAAGTAAAGACGATGGGCTTCGTTTCTATGCAAGTAATAATCCTTGTCGATTATCTGATTTTTGTGGAGGAGGTAAAGATGATGGGTTTCAGATTGATGCAAGTAATATTTTCGATCTATTTTCAGATACTTTTCGGGAAAAAAAAGGTGATGGTATTCGTGTTGATGCCAATAGTAACGTTGATCTGTTTTCGGGTTATCCTTACTCATTTCCAGATTATCATAATGTTGATCAATTTCGAGATGATTATCAATTTCCGGAACTATTTCAAGAGTTATTGCCTGTTGATGGGTATAATTCACTGGACTCCTTAGTTGCTGCTAATTTCGATTAACTCGGTGTTATAGGTGTACATTGTACTTAATTGATTTAATTGATCGATATTCTTTTGGTCTGTAGAACCCTAATTTGTGAAGCTGTCAATTAAGAATTTAAGACAGTTGATTAAGCAATTGTAGGTATATTTTTATACAGATTTTGCTGTAGAGATTGCATTTTTCAACTCCTCATCAACTTACTGTAATAAAACTATGCGTACTCTTGATTAATGAAAACTTTTTTTTTGCCTTTGAGTTCTTTTTCGTTCTGTAATGTTCGTTTAGTCATGCGTATTGATGATGTTTAGGCGGTATTTTATGGGTACTGAGATGTGGGATTCGATACGCAACACTATTCTCCTTAGACTTGATAACTTACTGCTAAGTTTAATTTATTGGGTATAAATTGGGTGTACAGGTTGATTTAATGTAGTAGCACCGTAGCAGTTGGTAACTGATCTAAATATGATCGAATGTTCAGGTTGATTTCCACCAGATATTACGTCTATTTCTGAGGTGTAAGGGTCGAGCCGAGTATGTAACACATGTAATCGATGATTGAGTCATTTAGTGATAACCCTGTTTCACTGCAATTAGACAGAAGGTAGGAAGCAAGCAGACCCGCAATACTGCTGCAGAGACGTGAGCTACACCGCCACAACCATGGCCAATACGCAACTCTTGTGTCCAATACACAACCATGTCCAATACGCGTTCATGTCTACAATAGTCACTGAGCGATAGAATGACTGTTGTAGTGGTAGAGAGTCGAGACGGATGATTTGTGATGGCATGCTGTGTGTAAAATTGCGCTTGTGAAGTACAGCTTTTATTGTTCGTTTTACTTGTTGAACATGTTCATTGTTCAAACTCCCTTCTCCCGTAAAATGGTTTCCGTACTTTCCGAGCTCACTTCAAATACTTAATCCCCCTTCTTCGTAAGCAGATTTTACATAGTGTTCTGATTTTGGGTACTAATAGAGACAGTTAATTTGTGGAACGGTCATTCGAGACAGTTAATTGAGGAAGTATTACAAACGGTGTGAAGAGCACACAATAAATCGTCGTACATCAAAGGCTATGCAAATGATTCCTGTACAATGATAAAGAGTACATACTCTGTAATATTTTTAATTTCCGACTGGATGATCTTTAATAAAAATTTTCATATAGATTTTTATGGCATATCCTCAATACAATGCGAAAACCTTGCATCTTGTATCCTCGTTTTAGTCGCTTGTCCAATAGTTTGTCACCCTTTCAAGTGCGACCCTTGCCTCTTCGACACCCAACGGTCGCATAAACTACTTCTATTGGAGCTATAGCTGAAATAAAGCATTCAACACAAGACTTGCACATATACTCCATTCATAGAATATACTCATGTAGAATGAGGATGATCCAAAGTGATGCTCTTTGTACCAAAAAATGTGACAATTATAATAATTATTGTGATCATTATTGATTTATTCAGTAAAATTTATTCATTTCATAGGTTTAAATGTAGTCGCAATTTACTCGATCACAATAAATATTATAATATAATATAATGATCACATTTTAATCACGTTCAATCCATCGTACGCTTATAACATTACCTCTCATTTGATAAAGGGGGCTTCCAAGGGAGGTTCCAGGAATCGAACTTGAGACCTCATGGTATCATGAGGCTCTGATACCATATTAGAAGACCAACTCAACCAAAACCCTAAGGTTATGGTTGAGGTCCAATAATTGATCTTTATACTTTAACAAAGATAATTCTAACTTTCTAAGCATATGCCACCAACAAACTTCAAATATGTACAAACAAGGCCTTATAAATAGCCTTGTTTAGCATCCAAAGTGATCAAAGTAAGATGAACAAAGTATTAATGTACATGGTAGAGGAGAATAACAGGGCGGTTCTTCTTTGGCAGACAAACAATACCGTAGAATTGGTATACATTTTTGCCAAGGAAGACTTGCCCAACAATTCCCTTGTTCTACCGGTGATTTTTGATGGGTTATATTGTGAGCAAATTAGTTCTAAATAAATATTTGAAAGTTTTTAGTAAAACCATGAGAAATGTGTTTATTTTAAATACTCGTAATAAGTTTTTAGCCATTTTTAGTTTTTTTATATCATATTTGAGCTCTTAAGGAGTTATCGTACCTCAATTATGCTTCTAGTTTGGTGTTTTGCATTTTTATAGGTGTTCAGCAATTTGGGGCTAAACCAATGTATTTAGGCTCTGTTCAGTTCAATTGAGTCATCGTCTTATTTTTCGTATTGTTGTACTTATCAATATATACCACATCGATCGGACATAGAGCAAAACGTATACAGTAACCAGCGGAGTGAAGGCATATCATTGCAAAGATCAACCACATAACAAAGTAGCATAACACCACTTAACCGGTAACAGCTCTTACTCTTTGATCTAATGTCTACTACTCCGAATTCTGAAAGCAAGAGCAACACTTACAGTAGTACGCAATATTTAAGTAACATAACCCAACTTAACGCGGTAAGAGCTCTAAATCTCCGATCTAATCTAAAAGTCTACTACCCCGATAGTAGGAGTAACACCAGTACCCAAAGTCCTAAACCAAATGCTGAGAGGGCGGACTTGTAAGCCCCCGAAGCACTCCAGACCTTTACATCATCCAAGACGGGTCCACAGAGAGAGCTGATATGATCACTCCTGGTGTTGTAGTACACACTATAGAAGGCGATTCTCGTACGCTCAGCCTTGGCTGTGAAGTTGAGATTAGCTCTGTGAAACGTGGAGTTTGAGTCGGCCATGTAGTGGAAGTTTTGAGCCTGATCGCCTGCAAATGCCATCACTGCCAGAGGCTCCTTGCACTTGTCTCCCCCCTCTCCCATTGAGAAGCTCAGGGTGTATTCTTTCTTTGGTGTCGTCTCGACCATTTGGGATATGATGCCTTCTTTCCCTGACAGCAGCTCAATTGCTCTCTTTCCTTGCGGCACATCATAATGGTTCGAGTCGACATATCGAACAGCCCTATTTGATTCAACAATCCACCCAGGCAAAGGCGTGGTTTCTTCATCAAGGTTGGTAGGAAGTAGAACACCTAGCGACTCGTTTTTGTACACAAATGGGCCTTCTTCAAGATCACCATTAAGCACTACGTTATCTGTTTAAAGGGATCAATTTCCGTTAGCAGCAAGATACGGCATAAAAATTTAAATATAGAAGCAGGAAATAAAGAAGCGACAATTATAAGTACAAGTTTGAGGGCGGCCTTACCTTTGGGCCTCTCTGGAATGAACATCTTTTTAATTGCAACATCATCAATAATGGGCCCACAAGTCGGGTCCTCTTCCATGCCAGGATTCATCAACCTCAGCTTCACATCCTTAGAATCATCGGCCACAAAGGCCCAAGCATATGAATCCCACCCTTGATCAGTGTACACTGTTTGTAGATCAACAGTGGAGGATGCTAGTGTAGGCCCTACCGACACATTAAGTGACTCCAGCTGTGCGCAGGTGCGGGCAGCACTAAAAGTAACAGCGTAGACAGTTCCCTTCTCTACCGTTAGATCTTGGGTTATCTCAGCCTCGTTGCCTAATCGGACTGCGTGGGTTCCTCCGGGGATGATCAGGATCATTGCTCCTTGCTTTTGACCCGCTGAGACAAGCTCCACTGTGCCTTTTGTTTGCCAGCCTGGAATTGTTGTAGGTCCATCCCCTAGCCCGTCGTTTGTGCTTGAGAATCCTCCCGGTGGTGGTGTCTCGAAGTCCCCATTTATTAGTAGCCCTGCACGATTGATTGCAAACAGAGATAGGTATGCAGAAACATCATTTCAAACCAGTAAATTTTCACTAAGGACGTTTCATATTTAGAGTATAGAGTATTACAGTGAAGATTAGTTGGTTTGAAGCTATTATGTATGACCTTAATTTAGGATGGCTCATTCTAGAGGTACAACAAGAATAAAAGAAGCTAAAATTATCTACATCGTCAAATACAAACACTATCATAATATCATCAATATTCGTTCTGTGTATTGCAGGAGCAGGTTTTTTTCCGAGCTCAATAACCTAATGCCTCGGAATACTAACATATCATATCCTGTATCGTCCCTTTGCGGAAAGAAACTGCCTTTTAATATGTTTATAATTGTGAAAGTTTTGAGGTATAGCTTTGGCGGGAAACTATTATCAATTTTCGGTGGCTTTTGCCCTCTTTTTTCTTCCAACTTTGGCCCTACCTCTAAAGATGATTGCCAGCAAGTTCCTTTCTTGAGCCTGCTCTCAAGAAAAGCAGGACAAAGTGGTAGACTTTTATTCCTTTCATCATTAGATAAACATAAAAAAAGGTGCAACTTACAATGGATTAAAAGCATTCCTCCGTTGAAAAATAACATCGTAATTCCCATAATTATGTACATATAGCGATCCTGTGTGGTTCTAAAACAGTAACAAGAGGGCTTTTTCTTAATCAGTTTCTAACTATAAGATTGTAAACACGCACAAAATTATTATTGTTTTTCGGGATAAACCACAGAAGACGAATGTAGCTACTTCGTCAAAAAATGTGTTAGGACTTGGGAGTATTCCAGTATGGGTGGCACCCGACAAGCACTCACTTGTAGTACGCCCCTCACTTAAAAGAGTTAAAACTCGCAGTACAGGGCCGATATCATTTTTAAGGCAGATTTAAAACAGCTAAATTATTTCCTTGTATACACATCTTAAAAAATGAAGGACATCATAGTTGAAGGCCTACCATCATTAAAGTTTTCAAGTCATATTGAAGATGCAGCACTCTGTAGTTAACAATTAATACGAGTGGCAAATACGCATATGAATTCGTCGTACATATACAATCTTGCTCTACTCTTCAATGGTCCCCTTATGTATGATGGGTGACCATCTACCAACATATCTACCAAATCACGTCACTTTATTTACACCCGAAGCTCAAGTACGCCTATGAATTAGTCACAACAATTTTGTTACTTTATCTACACCTGAAGCTCGTTGTTCACTACCTCTATTTTCGTCCAGTCTAACCTTATTTTCCAGTTTAGCTCACATCCAATAATGTGAAGAGTTTCGATCTTGAAGCTCATCCGATTGCTAAACTAGAAAGCGCAGCGCAGTATATTCACTACATTACCCAATAAAATTGTACGGTGACTTGAATTGACCCCTATTTCGTTAAAGCCAGAAAATTAATTAAATTAAGCTTAATTTTACTCCTCCCTTTCATTCAATTAGACTCATTGGGGTCGACACAGACATCAAAGAAAAAATGCAAATATAGTAGTCATTTCCGTCAAATGAGGAAATAATGTGTGGCCATTTTCAATGCCAAAAGTTGACAAATTTGGAAATGGGCTAATAGACCGAAAATGCCTTAAAGGCTAAATGAGTGAAATAGAGGAAGCAGTATCTCAAAAAACCATCTCAACCAAAAGCATATCCTTGACCTTTCGGTCACAATGGCTCTCAATCTCTCATACCATGTCAGTAGACTATTTCAACCAAAAGCTTAAGCTGATGGTTGGAGACTTGGAGTGGCAAGATCGGTTTTATACTCTTAACAAATTACTCAGTAGAGAGCACAAGGATTAGTTCAAGTGGTAAGAGCTCCCTTACTCCAACCATAAGGTCAGGGTTCGATTCTCATCAGCGACTTACCGCGAATTTCTTTGCAAAAAAAAAATAAAATAAAAAACTACTCAGTAGTAACTCAAAATAACTAAATATTAAGTGAATGTTGGCACTTTAACACAGTACTAAAAGCGTAACTTGATAGTTGGAGTCCCAAGATCGGTTTTACACTCTAACACGATACTGGATGCTAGCACAAAATAACTAAATAGTAAGTGAATGTTGAAAAAGTAGCATTACCGTCATCAAGAGCAGAAGCAAAAGAAGAAGGAATGAGGAGGAGAAGCAAAAGAAGAAGGAATGAAGCTCTCAAGTTTGAACTGTGGAGGTGTTTCAGTGTGCGCCTCATTACTCCACTCTGTGCAGAAGACATGGAAGTACCTCTTTCACACTTTCCCTTGCTCTTTATTTGGCTTTTATTCAGGTCTCTTGTAGGACTACCCTACACTGGGAATTCAATATTATTGCCATTTTAAACACATTTTTCAAAATTTTCTCCAGAGTCTTAAAATTATGCCACATCAGTTTTTCATTAACTTTTATTTTTTTTAATTTATTTTTCAGTGTCAACTCAAACTTTATACATTACTCCTTTTATTTAAGACCAAACTCATCATGCACTATTTACGACTTAAAACTAAATCGATTATTCTCAACAATCTATAAGAGTAAATATAGTCATGTGGGATCTTGTTAGTTTTGTCTCATTTTTTACAATAACAATATCAAACTTTTAAAATTTTCTATAATAAAAAATTAAAAATATTTAATATACAAATTGAGTGTAATAAAGTGGATTAATGAATTTGGTCTTGAATAGAGGGAATATATCTAAGACTCACTTCAAATTTTACTTTTTACTTTACTTTTTTCCCAACTTTTATTAAAAAATGAAAAAAAAAGACACATGTCAAGTATTTATTAGGTCATACACATAGGAATATGAGTCAAGACTCAACAAGAGTTTTTAGTTGAGTCTTAGATTTCAAATACTCAATTTAAGACTTTCTCAAAACTTTAGAAGACTCATGTGAGTTTTGACACAAGACTCATCAATAATTTTACTCAAGGTTTCTCGGCTTCAAATAGAAGTAAAGGCTTATTTCATAAATTTTGATTAAGATGGGTTGTCTGTCTTGAGTTTAAGACGCTTCAGGTAATTGGAATAAAATAAAAGCAAAATGTATAGGGAACCGTAAAAGACTTGTTTTATGTGCACAAAAGGATAATATTTGACCAGTTTTAAGCTTAAGACGGATATACTCGTCTTAAAATAGACTTTAATATAAGTACCTCTCACAATTGCACGAAACTATTAAATTTGACCATTATCGCCCAATTCCAAAGTCTCTAACTATTAAATTTGGGCCCAATAATTATTAAATTTGACCGTTATAACGAAAACCCAACTTTCGTAGCCTCGTATACCCAAACCGAGTTCACGTCTTAGCTTATTTAATTTTTCCAAGTTAAATAAGCCCAAGTCAATTTTTGGGCTCGAAATCCAATGAGTCAACCGGCCACTAAACCAAAAACCGACTTTCGGTACCTCAAATACAAAAATTAAGCTCATATCTTTGCTTAGTATGACATTTCTCACAATAATAGCATTTGTCGGAGATTCGGCCCAGGGTCCAAAATCCGAACTCGAAACATTTGGGTCCACTCAAAAGCCCATCACAAATATCAGAAAAATATCTTACAAAAAGGATAAAAACTTTAAAGGGTTCACGCGTTTTCTCAAACGTTCGAAATAAAACGTTTTATCCCATTTGCGGAAATAAAGGGATAGAATCACTCGCGAATAAAACTCTGACCAAAGGCCAGAATTCGACAGAGCACTGCGATTTCCAGCCTAATCGCCAGTCATCCGGCGATTTTCCCATACATGGCTCATTTTTCCGATAAATACGAGCCTTGCATTCGACGTTCAAGAGGACAACACTTATCACCTCTGATAACCCCAATTCGTTCAGAGGAGATTTCCCACAAAACACTCTCAAAACTCATAGAAGCTCTTTTGTTACTTTGTTATTGTTTTGAGTCATCTTCAAAGGTAGTTTTCTCCTTCCTTTAAACCTAAGGCAATACCTTTTCCTTTTGGGTATTGACCATCTTCTTCTTCCTTTCCCTCTAAAGTGAAAGAGTTACATTAACCCACACAAATGTTGACCCGTGACGATTTTTCATAAAAGTCGTCACAACTCCGAAACCTAATATGTGACGTCGTTAACATTGCATTAAATCAACGACCACATTAAAATGAATAATTGAATATTCAAATTTAATGAATCTAAGCAAATTCTCACTATCTTTCATTAATACGACTAAAAATGAATTCGACAGGACTGAACAGACTTTCGTTAAAATCGTTAAACATGCATATCTGAGGGTTTTTAACATTTTCTGGTCAGTCTGGAAAACGTTAGAAGACTGACGATTTCACTAATAATCGCCAGTCATCTGGAGATTTCCCACAGCAATCGCTAACCCCTCTGGCGATTTACATTATGTTTTCGTTTTCGTCTATTTTCGCGTCCGTATGTAGCGAGTCAATTCAAACATCGATATAAATCAACCGTTTTTGGGACAATAGCGGCTACGTTTAAGCAGACCTTTCTAAAAGAGATTTTCCAAAACAAATGATTTTCCTTCGAAAGATACCCTCACCCCGAATCCATCTTTGGTTTCCTAGCTTTAGAAGGAGGGGTATCGACATGCCCTAATTTCTAAGATATCATATCTTGATTTCTTATAAGCTAAGACACATTGATAGGTTCCAAATTCCTTCAAATTTGTGGCGACTGCATTATCTTTATCAAAATCGACTGTAAGGTTTCAATTTGAACCTTTCGAAACCATCTTTTCAAAACTCGTTTAAATCTAATCTTTTGAAAACAAGCAAAGTCATTTTCAAATGAATCTTTTGAAAACTATTGTACTTTTTCGAAACAACCCAGGAAAAGCAAAACGATGAGTGAAGCTCTCTTCCCGGTATCCACACTAACAAGTTAAGTAAGTGATTTTTATTTTTCCAAGCTAAAGATTTCGAAAAACGATCATTTTGAAAAACAAATGAGTGTCATCAGAATTCGTAGACATGAGTTATTATTACTCCACCATCTGATAAATTTGGGGGCTATTAAACTACCGTACGTTGGAATGCTTTCTATTTAAAATTCCTAAAATGCCTTTCAATTATTACTTTTAGACGAGACCTTTTATGCAACTTTTAGTCAGTTTAACACAATATTTGTAGTTTCCATTTGCCGTAACGAAAATGTTTAGACAATTTGAACCGCAAATCACAAATATTATCAATTCAAACATGCAAGAACTTATCACTCTAATTCAAAAAAAAAAAAATTATCAATTACAGCCTTATAAAACACCCAATTTTCAAATTAAAGCCTTTTAATCTTTGTTAATAAATGACAGCCAAAATCAAGTATCCGTTAACAAATTCCAGCTAGATCGGAGCTCCGACCTATATAAGTCATTAAGATTCACTAAAATTCAAATTTTTCCTCCAAATTCCTAAATTTTGGACGAGAATATCCTTATTGTCTTCTTTCTTAATTTATAACAACATTTTATCTTTTATTCACGATGAAATCACTATTGAAATTCTTTCTTTTTCCTTCAAATTTTCCCTCTTCTTTTAGTCTTTTCCAAATTGACTCAAAAAATTTCTAGAAGACTCAATCACTTCTCTTTCTCTCCATATCCATAATTCGTTTATACGTTCAATCAATTTGGTTTTTCAAGTTTAGTTCAATTGTGGGAGATACTTATATTAAAGACAACAATTTTAAGCAATAAATATAGAATTTTAATCTATTGCGCACAACTTTTAACAGCACAATTACCACATTATACCTCCACAAGGTTGAATTTTTAACAAATTACTCCAAAATAAAAGCAATTTCAAACCTTATAGTAATGCAAGTTTTATACTCATAATATAACAAACACTACAAAACCTAAATTAGGTTTTTAGAATATTATGAAAAAAGGGGGAAATTGGGAGATGAGAGGGAAATGAAGCGTTGATGGAAAATGATTCTGGTGTATGTGATGGATTCAATGTAGTTAAGAAGGAATGATGATGATGAATTGAAGTCGGGCATGAAGTTGGAGAAAATGTATCAGGAAGTAATAAAAAAAGAGTGAAATTAAAAACTTAATTTGGAGAAGCAGAAAGTCTCTCTTAAGACGGGTCGACCCGTCTTAAGGTTAAGACGGGTCGGGTTGAACTCATTTTGAAACCAAATCTAAAAAGTGACCCCTATATTCTGAATAAACTAGGTTGATTTGACTTGAAATCTATTAAACAAATAAAGTCTTTGTGTTTCCAAAATCTAGCTTTTCAGCTTCGTTTTTCAGAGGACTCATCACATCACGTATTCTTTCTTCCCTTTTCAGTTTCACCTTTTCAAAATGAGTTTTCAACTTCTCACACATCAACTATCTCTAAAACCTCCATCTTCTTAGTTTCTTCCTCTAAAACTTTTTCTCCGTCATCTATTCTCTTAAAATGGCCAAAAAATCATATCAAAAGAAAGTGTAGAAAACAAGAGACGAAGTAGTGGAAGGTGTTTTTATTCTCAATTTTTTTTGGTACATTTTTTCGATATTTTAGTGTCCATTTTGGCAAAAATTTTGTACCATATTTGTCTTAAAAATATGGTATTAACTTTTTTATTAATTGATTGTAAATGTTGAAGTAAATGAGTTGGTTGAGAAGAAGAAATCCAAAGGAAAGAAGAAAGTGACAATTGTAGAAGCTGAAAGTGAATCAGAGATGAGTGCGTCTGATAACGAGGACTTTGAGGGTAAAATCTTATCGCAAAAAAGACCGTTTGGTTTACACCGTAAGTGTAACCGTTTTTGAATTAATAATATGGGGTTCTTTGTCAGTGTAATGTAGCTAATGTTGCAGAGGCTGTGAAAATAGCAACTCAGATTGAGACAAATGAAAAAGGAAGGAAACTGTACATACCCGTATCCGTACCCTTCGAACAAAACCCCGTGATGAAACGGACGAAAATGCGATTTAAACGGCATGATGTCGGTTAAAGTTTGTCGATCTCAAATTAATCGATTAATTGTATAAATAAAATTGAATTGGTTGATTTTAGTAGTTCATTGGACCCAGAACCAGCAAAACCACAAAACAAACCAACCAATCCAAATCACATCTCCCAAAGGCCCAAACCATCCTCAAAAAAAGTCAAACCCTAGTCAAACCCGAGTGAAACCCAAGTCAAATCCAAAATATCCCCCACGCACAAAACCCTACACCAGCCGCAAAGGAATATTGCGAGAATATGGTCAATGCAGAAATCACAGAAGATTTTTTCACGTACGAAATCTTTTCTGAGCGCAAGTCAAGGAGTCGACAGTGCACTTGCGACTCCCCGCCCGAGTCGCCAGTGTAGTGGCGACTCGTACTTGTTTTCCGACTTTTTCAGTATAAATACCAGCCTTCCCCCGACTCATTGAATAACTTTTCTCACCACGAAAAACCCTCCATACGCCGCGTTTTCTCTCAAAAACTCTTTTAAAATTTTCTTTTATTTGTTTTGTTTGAAGGTTCAATTCATCTATCATAAAAAGGTAAATAAGGTAGACTTTTTATCCTTCTCTCAAAAGTGCAGTGCCCTCTTCTCTTTAGATATTGACCCTCTTCTCCTCCCTAACCCCTCTAGACTTATCTTTTTATAAGGCACAACATCTTTCGATGTGTGGAGAGCCCTACATTAGGCCTTTCCACCCATGAATTCCTAATCCATGCCCACTACATCGATGGTGCACTTAATCTAAAGGACCCTTCAATGAATCCTTAAAATCAATCAATTTCAATATCAACTTTCAAACTTTCAATTTCAATGAACAAAACTTTCAATTTGCAATAAAACGATTAAACATGAGTTCGACATTACTAAAATCGACGCTCGTTAAATATCGTTAACCATGTAAATCTGAGGGTTTTAACAATTTTCGGGAACCGACCAGGTCAGGAAAGCGCCAGAAGTCTGGCGACTCACTATCCTGGGCGCCAGAGGTCTGGCGTCTTGCCTCCATAAGCGCCAGAGCTCTAGCGATCCCGACATTCCTTTTTCGTCAATTTTGGATTTTTTTCGCTTTTTGTTCTGACGCTTTGCACTTTTGGACGATTCGAATATCAATACAAAACACCCGTTTTTGAATTAGTAGTACGTTACGTAGGCCTTTTTAAGTGAATTTCTCAAAACGAACTTTCTTCTTAAAAGGGTACACTCACCCCGAATCGAACTCTGGTTCCATAATCTTAGTTGGATGGGTATCGACATGCCTAAATTTCTAAGATTTCAAGTTTCAAGTCTTGACTTCTTACGAATCGAGACATATCGATGGGTTCCAAATACCTTTTAAATTTGGCGGCGACTCCGATCAATTTCAAAGTCAACTTTTCAATTATCACCTCTAATTCAATTCAATTCAATTTTCCAAACCTTTTCAATTTTCAAAATCAATATTTTCAAACCCATTTTTCAATTTCAAGATACTTTTTCAAAACCTTAGTAGGTATTTTCAGGTATCCACAACTTCATTTGTTAAATCTGCAGTTTAACAAACTTAATTATTAGTTTCTTCAAATTACTTGTCTAGCCTGTTCAAAAAGTGGTTCGGACCGGTCCAATCATGGTTCAAATACAATCTGATCTTATCTCAGATTAAAAAAAAATGAGATAACCAGGCTTTAGTGCGGTCAGATCCAATTTAGAGAAAAAAAACTTCAAAATAGTCCTAACCAGCCCAGTTTTAACCTAATGAGTTTTTATCAGGTTTGAAACGAATTGCCTTTTAAGCGGTTCAGTCACTGAATTTATTTTTAAAGAGATTCGATCTCCAAATTTAACCAATCTGATTTGGTCTGATTTTGGGCCGATAAACACCCTTAGTCTAGCCATTGATAAATATGAAAGTCTCATTTTTACTTTATCTTTTAACTTACAAAACACTAAAAATGCAAATTTGTTTGAAACTAATTTAGACCACTTATTGAAATGTATCTCCAAACAAGATTGGAAAAAATGATTATACAACCGGTTGTACTAAAACCATCATTAATTTTTTGAACATTTTAGTAATATTTTTGAGCATTTCGTAAAAAGTTATAACCATAGCTCAAAAAATTTATGATAATGCTAAAAAATATTATCGAATTGCTCAAAAACACGAAATCAGTTCTACTAAAACTGGTTGTATAGTCTTCTTATTGAACAAGATTAATGTATATTCAACCTAG
Source organism: Gypsophila paniculata (assembly GCA_032274805.1). Lineage (NCBI taxonomy): Eukaryota > Viridiplantae > Streptophyta > Magnoliopsida > Caryophyllales > Caryophyllaceae > Gypsophila > Gypsophila paniculata. The sequence continues at coordinate 2,338 of JAUEKU010222244.1, read as the reverse complement.
CATCAACGTCGCCCCTTAATGAAGGGTACGTGGAAAGTGAGGCTTGCATTACCCATTAATTATGTTTATTGGTAGGTTAAAAGATAGATTAAGAAAATATGTTAAGAAAAAAGAATTGAAAAGAATAGATAACCTAATACTCCGTATAAAACGTTAACATGCTTCCAAAATATGTACAATCTCAACCTATTTCAGAAACCTTTAACCTAGTCGGCTAGTCTAAGTGGCGCATAGTGATTGGTTCCAGTGAAAAAATATTTTGTAAATTTTTAAAATGCTTCATTTTTAAAATTACAAAACAAATAAAATAAATATACCATATTTTATATTTTTGCAGCCTCTATATTTAGAGACCAATTATGATATAGTTTGATTAAGTTTTTCATTTAATATATATTTTTATTTATATTTTTTAAATTTAAAGTTATCTTAGTCCAAATATTAAGTTATGTTAAAATGTAGGAAAATTTAATGAAAATAATCCAAAGTATAATTTAATATTAAAATTAAAAATTGTACTTAATAAGTTAATTTGTTTCACACGTAAAAATTTGTCACTAACCAAAGTTTATTATGCATCACGTCTTCACCTTTCATACTCTATCCACCTTCATCTCCATTTTATAAACTTAAATTTAATACATCCCAAATTTTAAAATCAAACTTTTAAAAACTCTAAACCATGAATCTCAACTTTACAAACTTTTTTAATTTAGGTGGCTATCAAATTAAGTAGAAATTGCTTTATGCCGTTTTCTCTTTGCTAAACACGATCGTCTTTTAATATTACTAATTACATTTAATATTTTTGATTTTAATTAATATATTTAGAATTTAGATTATTTTAATACTTTTAAAATTGAAACTTTGAAATTTTGATATTTTTCGAAAAATGAAATCGAAAAATGTAAAAAAAACTCGTTTAATGATTTTAACTTACTTTACATTTTCAAAACTTTTTGGTTAGGAAAAATCGACGTCCAACAAAATAATATGCGTTACGAGGATAAGTTAAAGAAAATTTTATTAAAAATAATCGACGCTTGATTAAACATAATTATCAAAATTAAATAATAATAAAAATTAAAGTTAGGGTTGGCCGAAAAAAATTAGTCAAACGTTCATTTAACTGAATTTTTTTTAATACTAACTAGTTAAAAAAATTGACAATATTTTTTAAACTATCTTAAAATATCTTATTAGAGTAATTTTTACCAAAAAAAAATTATTCGAAGGACTTTTGAATCATATTCATGAGAAAAGTAGAAGCGTTGAGTTATTTTTGTTAAAGTTAAAAGGTTGGGTTATATTTAAAAGATTAGGTAAACATTGGGTTATTTTCGTTAAGTTTGCCTAAAAAGTATTGCATGTAAAACTTTTCATTTAGACTTAAAAATACAGTTTTTTTGGTTAGAAGGTACCTAACAGTCACCCGCATTGTAAGGAATGTACCTAACTTTTTTTTTTGTTGCCCAAGCATACCTAACATTTGTTAATTTTCTCCTTCGTTTTTATACCACGTTTGATACCAAGCTTGCTTTTTTACCGTGTTCACCTCGACACCAGGAAAAGAGTATTATACAACACAATTACACATAAGTCTTCCCCCTTCCTACTCATTTCGTTACAATGTAGGGTTTATATCTCTCCAATTTGTACAGTTCTTTTGACCTACCTTTTTAATGAAAATTATCGAAATATTCATTTATGGCACCGTAAAGTAGCATTTTTGGTTGTGTTTTTGTGAAGATTTTAAGTTCAAAATTTTTAAGAAGCGGAGGGAGTGATAATCAACTACTCGATTTATTGAAAGTAGCATTTCAGGATCTTTGCTCTCCATAGCTTCATTTTCGTTTAGAGTGAATTATAATTTCCGACTTCTATGCAGCTCATTTGAGTGATGAGCGCAACAAAATCGTCGTTGCTAGCTTGGTTAAGTCATCAAAGCAAAACAAAAAAAAAATTGCGAAAGATGATGGGAAACTTAAAGAGGTAGGTAAAATGAAAGGGAAAAGAGATGAGGTGAGAAATTGAATGGCTCTTAAAAGAAGGAAAAGAAGTAATTAAAATCCATTTAAGCATTCCTCCGTTAGTCAATGACGGAAGTTTAACTTTTTGGACGGAATTTTACTTGTGGTACCTTTTGACAAAAAATTAACAAATGTTAGGTATGTTTGGGGAAAAAAATGTTAGGTACCTTCCTTACAATTCGGATGAATGTTAGGTACCTTCTGATAAAAAACCCTAAAAAAATTAAAAATACAAATAATATTGTGGAATATGATAAAATGCAGAAAGGTACTAGGTTGAGATTGGTTAATTTAACCTTCCAATAAAG
>JAUEKU010222134.1:0-16109 GCA_032274805.1 Gypsophila paniculata | reverse complement strand
CTCCGACCTGATCAGCCTCTGCTCCACCCTGCAGAGGTTCCTGGCATGCCAGATGTGGTAGATCATCCCAAGCGCACTAGCCAAAAGAACTTGTCTCTGCAACATTTTGTACCTCCGAGTCCTAGCAATTGAACTCCACCCCTGAACTGATGAAATGTGAATTCCTAGCCATTGCTTCAGCCTCTACATACACCTTCTGCTGAACTCACCGGTGAAGAACAAATGATCCAACCCCTCATAGCCAGCAGTACACATGTAGCAAATATCATCAGCGCAAATGTTCCATTTAATCAATCTGTCCTTTATACTTAATCTATTCTGAATTGCAAAGCCAACCTATCAGTGCATGCTTAGGCAAATTGAGCTTGTTCCACACAAGCTTTCTCCATTCAACCTTGCCCTAATGTCCCATAAGCCAAACATAACCACCTTTGACTGTGTAGCCTTTACTGTCAAGCAGCCACACCTCACCATCATAAGCTCGACTAAACTTATCCCTAACACCACAGATCTTTTTCCAATACCATGAGACATCCAACCCAGGCTGATACTCAGTCCACAATCTACTCCTCAGATATACATGGTGTATCCATTGAATTCAAAGATGATCAGCTTTTGAAGCCAACCACCAAACATACTTACCCACTGCTGCAACTAGAGGTGACAATCGGATCACTCGGGTCGGGTTCGGGTCGGGTCGCGTCATAACGGGTCGGGTCATTATTGGGTCAAAACGACCTTCAGGTCGGGTCCGGATCGCATTCGGGTCGAGTTAATCGGGTCAACTCTTAGCTTGAGGTCGAGTCGGGTCGGGGTCGGGTCACTTTCGGGTCGGTTCATTTGAGCAGATTTTTCGGGTCGGGTCCGGTTCGGGTCAGTTTTTGGTTGAATCGGGTCATTGTCGGGTCGGTTCATTCCAATAAATTTGTCGAGTCGGGTCGAGTTCGGCTGGATCGGATCAATCTTGGGTCAGGTTATTCCGATAAATTTGTCCAGTTGGGTTGCGTTTAGTTCAATTTTATAATGATTCGAGTCTTTTCATGCATGGTCAGGCTGATAATTTATCGGGTTATGTTGGGTTTAGGTCAAATCTATTGGGTTACGTTGGGTTTAGGTCAAATCTTTTTTGATATAACTCAATAATCCAATATAAATTTTTTAAAACATTTCTTTTTAGTGTTGAAAAGTGATTTTTTCGGTTTTTATTGGGTTGAATCAGGTCAAATAGAGTGAAGATTTGGGTTATTTTCGGGTCGGGTCGGGTCGATTCAGTTAATTATTGGGTCAATTACGGGTTACGGATCATCTCGGGTCGGGTCAAGTTCGGGTTCGGGATCGGGTTACGGGTCGCCATCGGGTCGGTTTTAGGTTACAATATTTTCTGATCGGGTCAAGCCATGATAGAGATGGACATAAATAAGCAGTCAGAGAAAATGAGCTTGAAATGCTAAGTGAATCTTCTCATTTCCCAGTTGGGACTAACGGTCCATGGTGTGCAGTTCTAAGAATTAGGTTGTACTCCTGACGATTAGGTAAAAGCAGATAATACTGACTAGAGACTAGGAGGGACGGAGAAATGAAATTCAGGATTTTGTCGCAAATATTATAATGTACTGAAAATTTATAAAAGTCGCAATTCACAGATGATTTTGACTCACCAAAGAATGTTTCAGAAATTATGCTCCAAAATCAACATCACTTCTTCCTGCCACTGGCTTTCCGATTTTTGTCAGACAATTCCTTCAAAGAAGCATCCTTTGATTCCTGTCATGGAACAAAAGTAAATTTGGATGGCACGGTAGAGTGATATGCCAAAATGGGCCATCAGTAGACCTCAGCTATGATTATCTACAAATAAAAAACATTGCAAAACTTTGCTAAAAAATCTAAAGGTGATCCATACATCCAAATTATTTCATTATCACTGTAACTACAGAGCAAGATCACCCATATTCATCACAGTAGATTATAAGAGATCCGTACTAGGAAAGAATAAAGATAGATATCCAAATATTCACCGGAAATTCAGGCTTCATGCACCAAAATGGAGAACTTGAAATGATGAAGAGATGTGTTTGGAGCTCAAAGTTACGGATGGCAGTCTAAAAGCGGCATGTCTTTCAGTACTTGAATGACTGCAAGCTTTCGTTAGATAAATCATATTCCTTTTCCCGTGTTTGAAAGACCCAAGAATGCATTTGCTTCCCTGTCAGTCATCACACGCCATATTGACTCTTGATTACATGGGCTTTGAACATATAATAGTTGAAAGTTCTACAGTAGCTTCATGTGGGCATCTGATATGGTTCTTTTGAGCTAGATCTTGCAAGTAGGTCATTTTGTTCGAGTCATTTTTGTATCAGAGTTGTTTTGTTGAGGTCGTGACAATTTTGAAAGGCCTATGTGGAAACATCAAATTCTAACATAGCAAAAAGCCGTTTCTGAAAGCATGACTCTAAACTCAATAAACCACTAAGATGAAGTAATTTCATAAAAACAAATCAGGATGGGGAACCACTTTACAATTCCCCCTTGCAGAACTGAATTTCATCTGCCACTATGCAATAAATTACTTCAATAAATTATTTTTGGATTATGGCTTTGCTGTTGTAGCTGTTTGTCGGTAGATGAATATATGATTGCTTCAATAAAGAAATTCATGGGATGTTATGTAGGGAATCTCAATGTGCCATTGAACGTAGATCACACGTAAAAATTGAGCAATATTCATGGAATGAAGTCATAATTGTAACTTACAATCAACCAAACAAAGCTTAATGTCGACACACCTTTCTATTGAGGGGAATAGAATCTGTTTCAACTGGCTTGAAGAACAAATCCAATCTGCGACCAAATTTAACAATGGTTGATACCAATGAACGCGAGATAAAAACTGACGTATTAAGATGATTTCCCAGGTAGAAGATATTACTACATACCGCCTCTGTGATGACTTAGTCTTTGCTGCCTTAATTTTTTTTATTGCCTAGCAAAGACAGAAAAGAATCACGCAACAAAATACGGAGTACGTTCACTAACTTTATAAAAAGAACATGGATGCAACCTCGAATACCTTTGTAACTCTATCAATATTAAAGCCATTTTCCTTGACAAGAAAGTTCACCAAACCCTAATTCCAAATAAAAAACAGTTTAATTGATCGAAACAACAGAAAAGTTGTGATCACTTTTTCGGGTATTAAAAACACCTCTTCATCAGGAGGACTCCACTTCAGCTCAGGCTCCTCATTTTCAGGAAAGACGAGAGGTTCTTTGAACATGCGCCTAGCTTCTTGATAAGGCCAATCATTAGCCACTTGGTATCTGACAAAGAGAGGGAGGCAAAGTCAAACTCACAAGTCACAACAAAGTACAAAGGAGAAGATTATTATCTAAGATAACTACTGCATAAGAGAGTGTTTTTCTTAAAAAAGTTTAGTGGCAAGAGTACACGTGACAACTGAAAGTCCCGAATTTAGAATCTGGCAGTACCTCGCTTTGTTCAAGTTCTCTAGTATAGTTTCTATGGAACCATGCTGTCGAATGAGCTTCAATGCAGTCAGTCCACCAATACCTGAGGGTTAAATTCAAAGTACTACAAGGTGAAAACTCAGATGTAAGAGAATTGTTTGATGATGACAATGATAATGGCATTCATTCGGTAAACATGTTCGATTCATGTTTTCTGAATTCTTTATCAAACAAACGAAGCAAGAAGATCGAATATTAAATCTCCCTAAAAGTCTAAAACTATACTCCGTATACTTCCGCAGAGCCATAATTTTTGTTCAGTCACAATGCTTTCAAGCTAACTTTCTAGACAGAAGTTCACAAAAGCTACAAGGAAATTGAGGTGGTAAACATTCCCATCTTGAAGATCATTCCCATTCTGAGAAATGAAGACAACAAATCAGCCCTAGCCTAAAACCAAAATCTCCCAATCCTTATCCTTCTTAAAAAAAGTTAAGGCCAATTTTGCAGGCTCTGCTTCAATTGCCTGACACCGGGTGACATTCTTTATCAAGAAAAATCCACAATATAGTAAAGAATCGTGTCTTTCACGTGAAGAATCCCTCAACAAAACTTGCACCGACATTCATCTTTATCATATCTCACACTCTAGAGCCTCAAAAATATCAAAACACTTATATTTCTTTTCAATAAGAACATGTAATATGCGACAATTGCTCCCTACATAAAGAATATGGCAATAGGACTTTGAGGCATAAAGCCTAAGCCACTTCTGAAGTCAGAAAGACACTTGAAAAAGAAACACAGATACTGATTCTCAATCCCCCTTAGGCCATACCAAATACGATGACCTGAACCACTAGGGCAAAATGTGTTTTCAAAAATATCTACCACGTACATAGGGGTAAACACAACTTATCCTTAGTCTTATAGTCTAATTATAACTCATCCAAAGAAAGCTTTCTTCAAATTAGATGTTTATATGTCTACTTGATAATTCAATCAATACAACCAGTTACAAAGCTGTTACCGGTACCTTTGATATTGTTACAGTAATCACAGCCAGAAAGAATGCACAAGTCGATGAATTGATCCATTGTGAGGCTAAGTTCCTCCAATACCTACAACAGAAACAACACTATAAGTAAGAGCCTACAACCAAAGGTCAACTCCACTGATGTACTACTCCACACCTTTGCCAATTCAAATTCCATAACTGGAATTTTCTTCGAGCTGGGATCCATCAGATGACGAATAAATATGGAAGCCCCAAAGGTCAAAGAATCCATATCTTCGGAAGCCACTGCATAAACCTGAAAGAAATATAGTGATGTTAATCAAGAATAAATGTAAAATGGTTCACATACACTATTTACTGCACATTATGGTTAACCATATCAATATATCAGGATAAAATTCACTCTACCAGTGTCCTTGCTCTACTCTATCTCCATCAACTTATTTCAAGTATTCGCACGCAGCAATCAAAAGGAAAATTCAAGTCTGTAATATGGCTAAAGTGCTTACTTTTCCATTTTTGCAAAGTGCAGCACACTGTGCCTCAGCTTCAGAAGGCGCCTAAGACAGCACAAGGTCAAATCAAAATCATGAAAGTTCAGTGACAGTAAGGATACACAAGAGGTAATGAGAAATCACCTCAACTGCAGGCACTCCCATCAATCCCAATAGTTTCATGCAGCCTTCATTGTGCTGGCTTGTCACCTGCAAAATTTCAAAGTAAGACCGGTAAGAACATGGCTCTTTAAAAGGTCAAAACTTCTCATGAGCTCTTCACAACATGCACTGTCATTTACGCAATTTAGTAATCAGATCGGGTTCTGAGAAACTGCTTCTGACAAAACCTTTTACTGTCCAATTAGTGAATTTAGATACACACCTTTACTGTTCGCTTACTGTATTTCTCAATTTCTTCTTTGTCGCCTTTCTGCATTAGTCATCAAAGCAAGCTTTGAATAAGTGAAGCAAAATGCAAATAGTAGCATAGAAAGGACAGGTAAACTGCAACACATGATAGAAGTTAAAACATTTTTGGCAATATTGATTGGCAAGATCTACCTCTATGGCTGCCGACAAATCTTCAGTCGCATCAGCTCGTTTGGAGTAGCTACCATGCAAAGGCCATAGCAACGTCATTAAATTACCGATTTAAATGCGTTGGAATGACAAGCAGAAGTGCATCATTACCGTTTAGCAAGTTCTTGCTTCTTCAATTCAGGAGGCTTCCCATCAAATACGTAGCTGAATGGCACGATTGTCAGTCACTTGACACGTCAAAAAGATGAATATGGAGATTTGTTAAAGAACATAGTTCTATATAACACTACCTAACACAAAGGAACCAGAGCAACTAAATTATGAACTAGGAAACAGGATCGTACGAAAGATCACATGAAAATGAGCAAAGATGAAGGAAAAAAAAAAAACTCACACAGGTTTTATACCAGCTTCGAGTAGCCTAATGGTCCGTAAGAACATCCCCTGCAAATGACTGGACAAAATACCGAGAATAAAAATGCAATCACTACCCTAAAACTCAAAGAATACCTAAGAAAAATGAGAACAAATATTCATAGGGAATAGAGTAATATACTTGAGGCTAATGACTGAAGTAGTAAATCAAAGATCACAAAAACTAACACCTCCTCCTACTGCAATAGACTAGTAGAAACCACTGTTACGACCACATAACATAACACTCAACTTGAGCACTTTCGAAGCTACATTGTAATGTAATTTAAGTCAATAACATTGGAATGCAGCATGACACTAGTCCAATAGTCCAATAATATGATGTATTTAAGCAAAATGTCTAGTACGGCCTGACCTAAAGCAATACAACTCTAACCATTCCTCGCCCCTTCCGAATACTCCCTCCATCCCAATAATGTTGGTTCTCATTCTTGTGGTCGATACCAAAACAATTGTTTCCTCGAGTCGAAGAGCCTTCTTTAGACAATTCACCCCCAAATTACAAGCATTTTAGCCCCAAAGAAGAGTAAAATGTACACACAAATGCCATGAATTCAACAAAACACCTCAAAGAATCGAACTTTGTGTTCATAAGATGTCAATGAAGCATCTCAACCAAAAGCTTAGAGTCCCAGGCTTGAATTTATATTCTAACACACCAGCCTCCCCATACCAGATGCCTAGATATTCCACTTAAAAGGGAGGGGTGGTGAAATTCGAACTAGTGACTTCTCGATCATTATGGCTCTGATACCATGTCAAGATAACCATCTCAAGTCTCAACCAAAAGCTTAAGCCGAAGGTTGCTGTCCCACGAATTATTTTATACTCAAACAATTGAACTTTGCGTTAATATCGACATCATTAAATAAGTGACATTCAATTCAACACATAATAAATCAGAAAAATGCAAAAAGTGTTAGATTCATGCATGGGTCTAGACCGCCCCCATCGAGTTTAATACCTAGTAACTTCACCAGCATCATTCGTAAGCGTTTCAGTTCCATTTCTCCCCACAACAACCTACAACCAAATTAAGCACACATGAATTATCCCCAAATTAGTTTTACTCAGTACGTCTCCTGTGAGACCGTTAGAGATACTGATTTTCAAACAAAATAATTTCCCATTGTAAGACCGTCTCACCAAAGAAATCATGTTACTCAAAAACAATGGATTATTAAAAGTTAAAAGGCGAAAACGAACAAGGAATTGGTAAATGCACATGCTAGCATCAATGGCGATTTCGCGGTCGAAATAGCTCTCGAATTTCTGGTGTTTCATACAATTTGGTGCATTTTGCGACAGTAGTTTCGTCAAACCCTAGAAATTGAGCACAATTAAAATCTTCAAATTAAATATCAAAAAAATATATACATATGTATTTTAGATGAAATTAAAGAAGATAAATTAAATGAAAATGGAGAATTAAAAGAGAAAATTCAAACCCTAATTCCCATAATTATGCAGTAATTTGAAGCTTTGTTTTTCGTTGTAAATAATTAAATCTCACTTTATTATTTTGTTTTATTTTGTTTTCATTTCCCGCCTTAATTATGAGTTACTGTATTTACTTTATCCTACTATGTCCTTTTCATTTTTCGTTTGATGTTTAGTTTTGTAACATTTGCAACGAATGTGAATTTTTTACAACTATAACGCCCACAACTTTGAACAAACTTTGTACTGTATATTTTCAAAGTATTTAGTGTCCAAATTTATCTTCAAAAAGTCGCACAATTAATCATGACACAAATGCTCCTATGCGACCGTCGTACGCGTACGACGTGACAAAAAAGTACCCACTTTAAGGGTTAAGGTACCTACTTTAGGGCTTAAAATGATCAGTTTAAGAGATGTTAAAGTGGTCATCTTAAGCCTTAAAGTAGGTAACCTAATCCTTAAAGTGAATACTTTTTCTCACGAAGAGCCCGTCGTACACGTACGACGGTCGTACACAAGACTTACTCCACGGATAACTATTTGGTCATGTTGGCCGCATCATTTCATATGCGGTCGCAAACTCGCAATAGGTAATTTTGATTGCTCTTTTAGGGACAACATCTAGGGTAATTTATCGACTTTGGTCGAAACACAACTTGTGTACTTCAAATTAACAAACCAACTGAATTTCTTGCGGGAGTAGTGTCCAAAATAGCCAGCCACAAACATTACATACACACTCGTTCACCTGCAACAAAACCCTCACTGCGTACTAATTGAACCCTTGTAGTCATGAATTACACCACAATAGTTTGTTATTAGCGGCATACTTTTACCTTGTCATGACAAATGAAGCTACGAGAAACAATAATTGCAAAATAGTTAACGAGAGAACTATCATCATGAACTAAAAACACTTGTACTACGAATGATAGACAAATAGGTGGTGGAACTTGAGCCGAGGATGAAGCACAAATGGAAGCTAGAATTTCTTGTTCCGACTTCAAATTACCCCTCCTTATTAAGGTAGATGAATGTATAGACCGACCCTATTCTTGACGTAACTCACCACACAATTACATAACAATATTGCTTAAACTCCACATCAGGATTTTCTTTTCCCAAAATGTTAATGGCGAAACCCTGTTGGCAAGTGCTACAAGCAACCAACAACTCTGAAGTCGGAAAGAGTGAAGGCAGCAACAGGGACACAAGTCACACAATCAAAGATAAAACAAAACGAAAATAACTGCAATTTTCATCACAATTTTATCCATCAGTCTTCAGAAGCCAAAATGACATTTTAAACATACACCTTGTCAAACACCATTTGCGGCTTTCACGTGCGTTAATAGTAACAGCGCAAAGCTCATCGCTCTTGTTGAAACAAACCACAGCTACCAAACCCGACAAATATACACAGCAGGATAACTGAATGACAGACATGGACCAGAGCTCGTATAAAAAAAATAAAAATAAAAAAGAAATATTATTATGTAACTGCCCAAGATATTTTGTAATCGAAGTCTTTTGACTATTGATATTAACCAGTATAATCCATGAAACAATCAATAACTGAACAATGCTGCTCAGAACGACGGGATCCCACTAGAGGACATAGTGGGCGTAAATTTGGTACATTCGTATATATACAAAGGCCGTCCAAGAGGAAACTGTGGCAGCAAATACATACCTTCATTGGTTGTGACAGAAGTGACCGACTTTAAGAATATTCACACTATTCTTGATTTTTCATCAATGATAGTTTCTATCTCAAAAAAAGTGTTCTATAACAAACAATACCTGGTTCCCTATTTGCGTTGCTTCGTATTCGTCATCTTTTCGTTGTGTCACTGGCCGCAGGAACCTTCGAAGGAAAACTTGAAAGGTCAAGGTCAATAAGAGTCATATCGTATGGGACTGTAACAGAATTTGAGGTATCCACAAGAAGAGAAGACTGCATGTTCTCTGCGGTTAAATCTTGTCCTTCCAGAGGATTTATTGGTGTACTCGTGGCAGAGGATGACTGGCTAGATAGTTGAATGTCATCGAGCTTGCTCCCGTGCAAGGGCTTGTTTCTTCTGACTGCATCCATTTCATGTCCAGTGGGCACAAATGTACGTGACCTGTATTTCCTTGGTCCTTCTTCACCCTCACCGTGGTTGTAAAGCACGTACTCATGATAAGTTGGTGCGAACTGCAGAGTGTATTGTAAAAATGATCAGTCATCCTTGGGAAATCAACAGACGTGATACAAGATGAAACCAACCACATAAATGGCGAGTTGAGCTCAATTTAATTTGGACAAGTTATCAAAGATGTAAAGAAGTAAAGAGCATAAGAACAATTTACGACAGTATTAACGTTTTAACTTTTAAGGCTTGATTGAAAATTTGAAATTGATTATTAGCAGAAGTTATAACTAAACCAGCCTAGATTGATTATTATATAGAGTAAATCAATATTTGTAATCAAAGGAAAAACAACAGTATAGTTAGTGGCAACAACATGAATATAAGTATCGTTGGAGATAATCCAACATTCTGATCAGTAAAGCCTCACATTCGAAAAATTATTTCCTGAATTGTCTTTTAGCAACCCTCTTAAAAGATTTTTGTCATCAGGTGATAAACAAGGTTACGGGGGTGTGACTCACCTGGTGAACAATGTCATGATAAAAGTCGTTCAGTTTCAAACTTTCAACGCATGTGCAAGGCTTCCTGTGAGACCAGGAGATACACCGATATTCGCACCAGCATACTCCTTGTAGGGGAAAGCAAAAAAGTGGCCAACAGCTGCCATGAGCATCTCAATACAAACTATGAAATTCTGGATATTGGCAGCGTCTTGTGCATCCTGTATGAATCCAGACTTGGCAGCAAGGAAAACTAGCACACCCTGGAGAAATATAACGGTGATGAATTATCAGTCTCACAAGTCTCATGCATCTCCTAACAGTAAAACTACATAGGAAACGAAAATAAGGTGCCCACAAAACTAGCACACCCTCCACTCCTCCAGCACCGACTTCTCACATTCATCTTTCCTTTCATCAAAAGGGTTTTTCCTTAAAGACGCAACAGGCATTCAATAATCTAATAAATTACTAGATATCAGTAACCACAAAGCATTAGTATCAAAGAGTTCTTACCTGCCAGTATGTTAAGAAAACAACCGATTTTATCAAGACGAATTTAGGAACGGGATTAAAAGGCTGAAGTAGATCACGGCACGCCACATAAAACAAGACCAGGGCATAGAGAGCAACAGTATATGAGATGGTATAGATTATGGTGATATAAAGGTAGGATTGATTTGCACTGAAGTCTCCATCTTCATACTTTCCTTTTGAATAAAGAATAAATGTCACAGCCACCAATATGGGTTTCAATATGACAAACTGTAGGCACCCTTGCTTGCACCTTCGAATGAAACGCCTGTAACCAGCATTAACACAGATATACGAGGTGCATCAGCTATCATTTAAAAATTGAACCAAGACTTTGCAGTTATTATACACACATCACAGTGGTCTTAGAGAAACAACAACAATCAGGAATTCAAGATAATGATTCGGAATGGCAATTTAAGAAAAGGAAAAAAGAGAGAAATTTAGAGTTCACGCATTATCACGCATCTTTAACCTACAGTAAATGAAACGCAAATGCTGTATTCATGATTTCATAATCATCCTTTTATATCCCTAATTGCAGAGCTATATGAAAATTCTGAACACTGAGCAATTACGAAATCGAAAAAAATCCTATTACGGAAGTAACATTTACTTACCCATCAAGCGGTACAGGGGGAAAGCAACAAGTCATCAGGCACAGTGAGGGCTTCATAACCCGTCCACTCAAACTTAGCACAACAGACCCAGGGCCACCAACCCATGCCAGGCACAAGGACAAGAAATTATAGATAACCCAAGCTTCATACCTGCAATAGCAATAAAAAACATTATGATCAAAATTCCATACATTCAGAAATACTCGAGCTCCACTTGAACCTTATTAGCACACGCAAGTTATCAAATGGTACGATAGAATGATAGTGACACAGTAATACTTGGGTCGGAATCACCGTAAAAGAAAGATCAATTTGATCCATTGCAAATTGGCATGCATGTACAAGTGCGTATGAACTATTCAGACCCAATAACAACCAAGAAGGCACTATTTCCAGCAAAAGTTGCTCAAAAACCATAAGCAAAGAAGAACAGCAGTTACCCAAAATATGTATAGAAGTAGGATTGCTTAGAAGAACTCACCTGACAACTAATTATAAGTATCGAAGCACTTTTTAAGTACAGTTCAATCGAGCAAAAATGCAAAGCACTACTAGCTACGTCAAAAGTCACATATAATCACAAACAAATTACTTCCAAGGATAAATGAATGCATAACACATTCACTTAACTCAAGTATAATGCTTCAATAGAAAACAAACCCCAAAGACAAAAAGGGTTGAAATTAAGGATGACTTTGGAGTACTTGTTACAAACTGTTGGACTGAAAGCAATTATCCTCAACACTTACATTTCTCTTAGAGAATCAAAATAAATGGCACTGTCGGGCTTAACCAGCGACAAGAATGACATCAGCGCATAAACCTGAAACAACGAGATATTTTAGACTGCCGTACCATAAGTGTGCATATATATATAAACCTAAAGTCCGTAAAACAAAAGACAAAGGAGAACGTAACACAGGCAACATGCCAACATATAGAATGTTTCAAGTAAGCACATATATCACAGAAAGAGACAAAAGGGGAGAGAATGTGGGCTAACTTCTAAGCTGTCAGCAAAGAGGAGGGTAAGAAAGCAATAGATGCAACATTCAACATGGCTAAATCATCCAAATTAATTATTCCTAGTAGTATTTTGAAAAGGCATGACGAAAAAAAATCACGTCATAAACCTTCTCATTGGGGTATATCTTTGAGGGTGGTGTCCGCGGCTTGTCAACAAAGACAAAAATGTAGCTGAAGCAGTGTCACAGTTATACACTTACACTCATCAACAGATTGGCCAACCAAACCTCAAACCTCGCAACTGTGTCTTTAACATGCCTAACAACCAAACTAAATACTAGTCTCTATAATTCTCTAGAATGCCCAATTCCTACTTTCGGCCTATGCTTAAAACTGCCTTGTTTCTACTTTAAGCATGTTCGTGGTGGCGAGACCCACAATGCTCTCACATTCCTTAAACTTGTGTCAAAAGTAAATGAGCCATTTCCAAACAACTAGAGGGAGTACTAGAGTAAGTAACTAGAGGACGCCTCTAGGGTTACTTTCACATTATGAAGAGTTGAAGATAGCCGCAGGAAAGCCTCAAGAATCTACACTCTGGAACCGACAACACCTTACGGAAGATCCCTTTGTTGTGGATGGTAACGAAAAATCAAAAGTCAAACCTCATTGCCAATCAACCTATGGATTTCAGTGTAGAGCAAAAGACTGTATATTACATGACGGTCATTCCGAATGGAACCTAGCCGGACTTCCGACAACTATAACAGAGTCTCACAGACGGTCAAAGCCTAAATCAATTGTCCAAAAGTGTTATCAGGAAAACTTTTGACAACAAATCACCAAAATCACAATGACGCTAAGTGCTCAGCTAGTATCGACAAGTTTACTCTAGACCTTTAAAAGGTTAACCTCCACTAATAATCACTCTAATTCGTCTAATTCTTTGCAAACTACAAAGTAATACGAAGTACATAAGAATTTCGAACGACAACACAGCATATCAAAATTACCAAAATAGTAACAATTATGAGCACATAAACCAGAAGACAACAGCACAGCACAACATATCTACCATCATCAAAGAAGAGATGCTCGAAAGACGGAACTTACAGGAACCATGAAGATGATACGCACAATATATCTCTGATATGTCGGCTCTGTGTAATTCAGTAGATGCCGGTATATGTGGAAAATCGCCAAAGCAATCGCCCCAACCGTGCAAGGAAATGCAATGATGATATAGTAAATCGGTACCATTATGATTATTCCAAACAAAAACAACCTAAATACAAAACCTCAACGAGTTCTACTAAATAATTCCGCCATCAAATTCACCTCTTCTAGAAATACAATATCTGAGTAACTAATCGAAAAACCGTCTCGATAATCGAGCAATTCAGAATAAACAAACCCTAGATTAACACCCTGCAACATTACAACATCACAATTATAATCACCAAAAGTTTAAATACAATCAAAATGCAGCTAAATTCACAACAACATGCAATTAACTATACAAAAAAATTAACGAAAATACAAAACGAAATGATTACTGATTATAAAAGCATAAAATTAGAGCAAAATTATTCGAAGCGAAAATTAGAAACTAATGAATAGATAAGATACATGAAATTTAGGGAAATTTTTTGACGAAATAGTAAAATTAAAGTGGAATTAAACTCGAGAACAATCAACGAATGTAATTGGGAATAATTAAGAAGAAATTACCAGAAAAAAGTTGATCGATGAGAATTTGGGGATAATTTTAGGGTTTCATTGATGAAATAAGTTGTTAATTTCGAGGATGATGATTTTGAATTGAATTTTATTAATTGTTTAATGATATATTTTTATTTGATTTCCTATCAAATAAATTTTAAAATATACTCGTAATAAATAATAAGGGTTATGCTCTTTCCAAAACGCCAATTACTCATTCCTATACGTATTTGACTATTTTAGCCCTGTCATTTTTTTCCTTTACTCTTTTTCAACCCTCTTATTTTCTCTCTTTTCTCAAACTCCAACACCACCTTCAACACCTACCACCTCATCCACCACCTCCGACATTACATCTCTTCAAAGACCAATCTGACTAGCGACCTGGCCGCCGGATCTCGTCGCCGTGTGGCCGGAGGTTCCCTTAAATCAAATAAATGATTTGGGAAAAAAAAAACAAATTAACCCTAAACCCTCTACCACCACCGTACCCCACCACCACTTATCACTGTCCTCGCCCGTCGCCGTCTCCACCGTACCCTCCACCGATCTTTCTAATTTAATTTAAAAAAAAAAACAAATTTAAATTGAATCAAACGCGTAAATAAATTATAAAATCTCGTTAATTACTTGTTAAATGTCGAAATTTTGATCCATAATTCTTCAATTTGGTGTTTTTGTGACTTATTTGAAAAGATAATAAGGAAGAAAAATAAGAGTAAAAAGTTGTTTGGGTTTTAGAAAAAGGGCAGGGGAGTAAAAATAATGAACAAAGAGTATATGATAGAGTAATTGGCGTTTTGGAAAGAGCAAGTACGAATAATAATTATTGGATATTAATGATAAATTATTTATATTTATTGTTAAATTAATATTTATAAAATTATACGAGTAATTTGTTTATTCAATATTAATGTCGATGTGGAGCTAAAGGAGCACGTGGGTCGGGTTTGGTACAGTGGGCCAGTGGGGTAGGGATGTTGGGTGAGGTTTTGTGGGCCATGACGGAGCAGCGGGATGGGACGGATGGGTCGGGTGCACCAACAATGGGCGAGGCGTTGGCGATTCTTATAGGCTTGAAGGAAGCATACAACCGCGAGATGAAGATCATCTTGGAAAATGACGGTAAGATCGTCAATGAAGACTTGCAAGTTGCAGCAACATCGACAAAGGAAGCAAAACGATACTTCGTATTAGTTTAGTTTATGATGTCATTTTTTTACTTTTTGTAACTAGTTTGAGTTTGTGTCTTAGCCTTTCGTTAGCAGAATCAATAATAAAGTGTCACATGAGTAGCTCATGTGTTCAGCGTGGGTTATAGATAGGAGGGTTTGGTTGTTGAAATTTGCCTTCGAACATTGTCGATATGGCTTAGTTTGATGATTATCAATATAGAGCAGTGTAATTTTACCTTGTTGGGTTCCAAAAGAGAAAAGAAATGAAAGTTCATTTGCTTGTGTTAAGGGTGCTTATGCTTCGTGCTCAATCCATTGATATGAAGCACTCTAAGCTTTGGTACTTCTATTGTCGTGTCATGACACTCGATCTAACTTTTTCATTATGGATTGTTAATTTTGTAATTGATATAAAAATTGTAACCATAACATCACATATTTAATAAATCATGTATATCATATCGTGTCAGTCAATCCATCAATTTCAAAAAGTGCACATCATAATCCACCACCCACGAATCCACGATGACGCCCTCCCCGTCACACCCTCACCCTCGTTGGCCCCACCTTTGTCGATCCACCTTCGTTCGATCCCTATCATTAGCACTGGTGATTTTCGTGGATGGTTATTGAACTTGATATCATTGAAAGATCAACCATAAATGAAAACACATTAAATATTAGGTGGCTATAATGTAAGCGAAAGTTGTTTTCACAATTCATCGTGATCTAAGAGTTCTGACAATTTCATTAAAGATTTCATGCTTAACAAACTTTAGTTTTGCGTGCACACATAATTTAGTAAATCATTTGAAAACTCATATCAAATCTGTGCGAGTCTTCTGTGCCTGTTATTAAACTACCCTTTGTTCTTCCCTCCACGTAGGGGTGAGCAAAATTTTCCGATACGATTTTAATACACGTATACGATACGGTATACGATATGAATTTTGCAAAAAATAGTGTACCCGAAACGATTTTCCGGGTACCCGATACGGTTTTTAAAAAACCGTATCGTATCCGGGTCGGGAAATTTGTAAAACCGTGTACCCGG
>JAUEKU010222025.1:0-16115 GCA_032274805.1 Gypsophila paniculata | reverse complement strand
ATACTCCATAAAAGGTGGGAGATTTGTATAACATATGTCACATTAGGTGGGAGTTTTGAAAAAAAATTATATTAGGTAGGAGTTTTGAAAAAGTGGTTTATATTAGGTGGGAGTTATGAATTTTCCCTTATATTAATGAAAAATTCGTCTTTTATAAGACTAACACCTTGTTTGAACACAAATTTTCAAATGAGACAGTCTTATTATACGTTTATAATAAAACCTTTCACATGAAAGGTGCTTAGGGGTTGTAATTTGAGGAAATTTCTTTTTTTTTTTTTTTTAACAATGAGTCTTACCAGTAAAATCGTTGTTTGAATAGGGAAAAGGTGATGTATCACATCCAAATCTTGCCAATTAGTCATCGCCTCTCCAAATCCCATACCCATCTTCCTAACCAAACAAAAGAGAAGTTAACCACTCTCACCCTTCCATCCCTTTCCCTCTATCCATATAGACCCTAATTCTTTAATGGCTCCATCCTAAATTAATTGTCCCCTACTTTTCATTTTCGATTGGTGGTTGAGGGGTTATTTTGGAGTTTGAAGAATAATTTTCAGAAAAAAATTTCAAAAAGGAAAATACGACAATAAAAATGAGATGAAGGGAACGTTTTTTCTCGGTCGAATGGTACTTCGTAATTATTAACTACTCTCTCCGTCCCAGTTCAAATTTTGATACCAAAACAAATGTAAGAAATGGAAGTGTATAAAAACAAATACGGAGTTATTTAATACATGGAAGTCATTATAACATGCTCACTTACATGTATATTATATTAAATTACTATTTCCTCCATTTCATTCATAAGGCCCCATTGAGATTTGGCACGGATATTAAGAAAGTGAAAAAAAGTAGAGGTATAATGGTATTTTCAAATAATATGTAAGTTGTATGTATGAAAATTTGAAAAAAGTGGAATTATTTTGGTAATTTTCAATGGAAAAAATAGATGAATTTGGAAATGGTGCTAAATGAGTGAAATTGCCGAAAAAAAAAGTGGGACTAAATGAATGAAATGGAGGGAGTATATAAGACCATTTTTTTTACATCTTACTTACTCCCTCTCATCCATACCAAAAGTTACATTTGATTTTTTTTTGGCACTATTCATAAGTGCAGAGAATCTTTGTTTTTCTGTGTGATATATAAAAAAATATATAGTCATGCGTGATCTTGTTTAAATAATTTTCATCCGTTCAATACTAAAATTCAAATTTTAGGGTATGGAGTAGTTTTTTTTTTTTATAATATGTAGTACTAATGATGAATCATACGGAGTATTACAAAACGTGACTCGACAAGTGTGAAAAAACAAGTGTAACCTTTGATAGGAATGAGGAATAATATTTTGGGATAATTCTCACGGTACCCTGAGGTTTGCATTTTTGCCCAAAATATCCCTTATTTTTTATAAAAAAATCTTTGACCGATCGAAACTCGTAACTACGAGTTCCTAATACGACAATTTTTTTTTTTAAATCGTAGATCTTGACAAGATCTTCGATTTAAAAAAAAGAATTTCCGTATTTGGAACTCGTGACCATTATTAACTAAAATGTGACCATTTTTATATATCTTAATAATGGTCACATTATACTCAAATATGATCACGTTTTATGAATCAAAAACTCATCTATCATATTAGACGATCTTTTTAAAAACTTATCCATTTTAGAATTTGTACTTATATACATGAGGAAACACTTTTATTTTTAACAAAAAGGAGCAGAACCGCCAACGCAAAACAAGGCACGCGAGATTTTCCCATCATTCATTCTCTCTCCGCAACATAAATAACGTAACCAACAAATAACCACCCCACCCCCACCTCCCCTAAAAAAACAACATTCATTCCCTTCATCTCCGCAACAAATCTCAATCATTCATCAATGGCCTCACCAACTGTTGTAAGTCCTACACTCTCTTATATCGTCACCGTCACTCGTGAGACCTACTGTTTACTAAACACAATCTATTCTCTTAAAAAAAAAAAGAATAACTACTTTTTTCACGGACGTGAGACCGTCTAACGTGAGAATTTCTCAAACTTGCAGGTGACGAAAACGCTACTTCTCCTTACTTTCTCTCTTCTCCTCTTCATCAACTTCGCCATTGCTCTCAAGGTTTCTCTCATGGCGAACACTCTTCTTCTTCTTCTTCTTCTTCTTCTTCATTCTTCTTTTTTTTTTTTTGAATGATTTTTCGTAACGCTTTTACTTATGGAATAATAATCGAATAATGCTGCTCAATTTCGATACTATTTCTTTAATTTGATGATTGAAGCTCGGAACTACGTGCGTTTCGGACCGTAATTGCGACGACGGACTTCATTGCGAGACGTGTTTAGCTGACGGAAACGTTCGTCCTCGGTGTACTCGCATTCAACCGCTGAATCCTTTCTCCAAAGTAATTACTTAATTAATTTGTCGTCATTTGTTTACGTTTGCTTTTATTTTCGGTTGATATTTTGAATGAATGAACGAACGAACGTAGGTGAGAGGACTGCCGTTCAACAAGTACTCGTGGCTAACGAC
This sequence comes from Gypsophila paniculata, assembly GCA_032274805.1. NCBI lineage: Eukaryota > Viridiplantae > Streptophyta > Magnoliopsida > Caryophyllales > Caryophyllaceae > Gypsophila > Gypsophila paniculata. The sequence continues at coordinate 13,578 of JAUEKU010222025.1, read as the reverse complement.
TCACAACTCGTTCGCTCGACTCGGTCAGAAATCGGCGACTGGTGCACTCCTTGTCGCGCCTACTAATCAGCAGGATTCCGTAACTTCTCAACTTCAGGTCGATCTTCTTGCTCTTTATTTCATTTTACTTTCGTTCTCGAACACTGTTGTTTTTATTGTTGTTGTTGTTGTTGTTATAGACGGTCTTACACTATCAAATTATAAGACCGACAATATGTCCTTTTTGTGATAGGTAATGTTTGAGCGATTGTAGATTATTTTGGAGTAATTTCGAAATGTAATGTGTCAAAATTGTGTTTGAAGCTTTTAATCTGCCAGTAACGTGACTATGACTCGTATGCGATCGAATGAAATAATGATAGATACAGAGTACTTCGTAATAGGTTTCGAAATCTGTTTTAATTAATTTTGTTTGAATTGCGAGTTGTTGCTTTAATGATGCACCTGAGGCTGATTTTACAAGTCCGTAGTTTGAAATTCGTAACTACAATTGCGTATTTTGAATCTCGAATGTTGTCCTTGTTTTAGTTATGGAATAGTGCAAGGGTAGAATGATGTGGTTGTGAAATGAATGCTATCATTATATCTATGACAAGTGGTTTTGAAAAGAACTTATCGAAATCATAATGTCGTACGAAGTATAAAACTATGACACTTTTTCATCTCATTTATCACTATTACATTACGAGTATAATGAAGTAGATGTACGTTGTACCAACCGTCTTACAGAGTCATCGAGGATAACTCAAATTTGAAAGGTGTTCGACCGAAAAGGATTCATAATAAGCTGCATCTTATCTTCCTGATTATGATCCGATTATAATTGTTAGCGTTGTGATATTCACTTTCTTTTGGTAACGATCATTGCATGGATATAACACAATCTCCTTGCAGTTATAGCTATAGTTTTATTGACGAGTTATTTATACTCTGGCAAATATTACTGCAACAATGCCTAGCCCTTCTCGAGACCACCTGAGTGACAGGAGGACTTCGTATAACACAACGATCTTATTTTCCTGCAGAATGGTGTTAGAGGATTGATGCTTGACATGTATGACTTCGAAAATGATGTCTGGCTATGTCACTCCTTCTATGGGAAATGTTACAACTTTACAGCCTTCGTAAGTACGAGTATATGTTCCAAGAGTTTCTTCTATCTGCCTGATTTGCGCACACTGGTGTACTTCATTGCTGTCACTGTTTCTAATCGATTGTTCAAATTGATCAGCAACCAGCAATCAATGTTCTGCACGAGATTCAGAGCTTCCTGGATGCAAATCCAACGGAAATAATCACCATCATCATAGAGGACTATGTCTCGGCTCCCAAGGGACTAACAAAGGTATTCGATGCTGCTGGCCTCAGGAAGTTCTGGTTTCCGGTATCTCGAATGCCCAAAAACGGTGAAGATTGGCCCACAGTTGATGACATGATCCAGAAGAATCAGAGACTGGTTGTGTTCACTTCAAAAGCTAGTAAAGAGGCTTCCGAAGGGATCGCATATGAATGGAAATATTTAGTGGAGAATCAATGTGAGTGCAAAAGTGTTCATCTATTTACACCTTCAATCAAATTACCATAGTATTTTTTGGCGAAACTTTAAACTAAGTTTTATAAGCATCATCTTAATATCTACTCTGCAGATGGTAATGGTGGGATGGTCGCTGGCTCGTGCCCAAATCGTGCTGAATCGCCTCCTATGAACACTACTTCCAGATCGTTAGTGCTGGTCAATTACTTTCCGGATGCACCAAATCTAGCCACAGCGTGCAAGCACAACTCAGCCCCGCTAATCAGCATGCTAAACACTTGCTACAACTTATCAGGGAAAAGATGGGCTAATTTTGTTGCTGTTGATTTTTATAAGGTATTCTGCACTATATAATGCTGACAAAGTGACAATCACTTATAAGTTATAACTATATTAATTTCAATTAAAACTATAAATTTATGGTGTTCGATATTGATTTTCTGAGACACAACTGCTTCAGAGGAGTGACGGAGGTGGAGCACCAGCTGCGGTCGATGAGATGAATGGTCACTTAGTCTGTGGATGTAACAGCATTGCTGAATGCAGGGTTAGTACACAGTCTTCTCTTATGCTGTCTAATGTCTCGTTATATTTGACGTATTTGACCTTGGAATAAGTGGCAATAACCCCTTGTTTGGAGGGAGAAATTCGTAGGGAAGCGAGAGAAATTTAAGGTAGAAATGTAGTTAATTTCCATTGTTAGAAACCATGTTCGGTTGGAAGGAGATTGACGGATCCAAGATCCAACATCGAAAAGATTCGGAAGGAAACACTCTTTTTCAATTCCCTCTCCCTTCCCTCTCCTTACCCATCACTCTTAATATCGTATCCAAACAAGCTCGATACTCACACATTTTGAGTTTCTAGATGATAGTATCTCTAATTTATCCTTAGTCGATCATGCACTTTCTCTGTAGCATGTAGAGCGCAACAAGCAAATTGGTCACGCCTTTTATACAATCTCCCCAAAAATTACATATGGACACTGCTGTTATGCCAGATTTCCCGTAGTGCCGTGTAATCTGACTAAACTATGTTTGAAATCTTCTGTGAGCAGGCAAACATGTCAATTGGATCATGCAACAAACCTGAAGCCGATCCAATAGCGCCCATAACAGCAACCGTTATCAGCTTTGCTTATTCGACTCGACTACTTCAATCCTGGTGGCTATTGACAACGATTTGTCTAACGTCTCTAATGTCATTGTGATTTGTGACTCACCATAGATACCATTGAGTGCAAGGCAAAGTTGCACCATTTAGTTGGATAACTTGTTGCTTTAAGCCTTTAACCAACTTTTAAGTCACTTTCATTTAATTTAGGTGAGGAAAGTTGTTGGACTAGGAAGCCCAAATATGCTGTTTATATGGGCCTGTAGCATATTGATGACGTCGACGTTATTTTTTTCATTTTTATTTTTTTAAGCAAATGTTCCATTTTTATTATTTGACCTCGGTGCGCAAGAAAACGACTCTATACAGGATTGGCAAAAAAAACTTAAAAACAACTTAATACCCGAACTTTGTATAACTTGATCTGAACTTATTTAATCCGTATTCTAATATGATCGGAAAGACTCGACTCAAACTAGTTAGGCTCGTACCTAATCCGAATAACCGCTTTGCCTCTAGCCTCCCCCAAGCTATGGGCAAATTTTTAATTCCTTCCTAACTTTTTGCCAATAACGAAGGCCCTCTTATGTTCCATGGTCCATAGCATATGATGATCTCTTTTATTGGGCGATGTCCGATCGAGCTGAAACTAAATATTTGCGATCTCGGCCCATAAAAAATACCCATAAGAATGATCAAGCACATTCTCGGCCCATATAAAATACCCAAAAGGTAATTATTTCAGTGAGAATTGATTTTTGAGAAAAGTTTTGTTTAGTTCGATCAATTTAGTTCAAATACATACAGTTTCGTATGGTTTTATTTTTTCAGTATAGTTTAATTTTTACTTTTTTTTATAAGATGAAGTCAATTTAATTCATTTTAATTCAGTTCAAATAGATAGCGTTTCAAAGAACGGGGTCGGTCTAACTATTTATCGGTCGATATCATGTTACATGACGACCTGTCTTATCTAAATCATCCCTAATCATAAGATAAATCCATGATCCACCATTAATCTTATCTAATCACTAAAGTCAACACTTAAATCGAGGTCATGTATTCATGTATGGTTTGATTAAGCCACTAATTAAGCCATGAATGTAGGTTACTAGAGAGATTCCTGCTACATATTTAACCTATGCGTCGTTGTTAGACTAGCTTATTAATCTGCTGGACTAATTGTATTTCACAAAGACAAAAGCCTTTCTTTTTTCTTTCTTTTAGTATATAAATAATTTTTTTAAATTGTTTGCGGTATATAATATGAGTATATGACATATATTTTTGCACGCAAGATGATACCGAAGTTATCTAATAGAGAGATTACAAGGATTTTAGATACGAGACTCTAAAATTGTGACTTGTGAGGTCCCCAATTTCTTTAAATTGTATGCCATATTTTTTTTTCAGTGGCTAAATGAATAAAGTATTATACCAACAAAGAACAGGAAATTTATAAAGTACGGATGTCGTAACAAAATAAATATGTGACAAAGTAACAAATACATACTCAATCAAAAACAACAAAGAAAAACCTCCAAATTTTGTTATCTTGAACTTCTAATGTTGAAAAAAACGAGCATTCTAACATAACATATAATGTCGAAAAGTACAAATTTAACAAATTGGAGGACAATTTCATCTTTCTAAGGGAGATTCCATACCATTGATCCATTGCTGATCAACTAACAATTTTTTTATCAATTTTTTTATTAATTGATGGCTCAATGTCATAAAATAGAGGGATAAAGTTCAAAAAAAAAAAAAAAATCCACTTAATCTTACTTAAATTAATGTGTTTTACAAAATAATAATTAAAGTTTGGCATAGCATATCATTTTAACCAACTTAGCTTTTATCTTATTCAATGAGGACAAACATAAATGATTCATATCTCCAATTATTGTATAAAAAAATTTAGATCATGCTTGGAACAATAAATTTGTGGAATATATAGCTTCACCAATTAATATGACTCCTTTTTTCATGAGCATCTATCTATTCTTCATTCCTTTATTATTCGTAGGGTTTACATATTATATTAGTGGACTATCTTTTTTTTTCATAACTTTATTTTATCCAAAGTGTAATTTTTTCATGGATATGGAGCATCATCTTGTCATGAGTGCAACTAGAGCTATAGAAAGCAAGGCCTACTAAAGTATGTAACAAATTCGATCTATGAGACGATGTTAAAAAAAAAAATTATAAACGTCTATAAAATAGTGTATTTATTATGTAATTTGATCTTTTTATTTTGTCAAATAATTAAGTGTCATACTAAGAGTATATTAACATGAGACAGAATATAAGATGATGTTAGAATGCATACAGGTCTGGTCAGACCCGGGTAGAGGAGAAAACCCACTTTACAAGTCCAAGGAAAATCCACATTTCCTAAAACCAATTGGCAATAGGAGGAGGACTCTTGAACTATATAAAGAGAACATTTTTCTTCTGCACAACCGATGTGGGACAACTCACATGTGGGCATTACTCCAACCGATGATTATGCAAAATACTTTATGGTAAAGTACATATACCATTGCATATAGATGACTAAGCTAAGAACATCGCAAGTAAAACTATTGAATCTAACGAATTCCAAATGCAATGGTTTCCTTTATATTATGATTGAATCTAACGAATTCCAAATGCAATGGTTTCCTTTTATCTAACGAATTCCAAATAAAAATGTATTAGTCAACTGTCTCTCAACTAAGACGCCATAAACACCATCTTAAATTTTGATTCCATCCTACAAAGTATAAATCATAATAGTCATTCGTTTCCTTTTATCTCACTATTATTAGCCTCAAATGAAATGATTTTATTCATAGATATACATATAAGAATCTATACTCTCTATTACGGTGAAAAGAACCGTACCGAGTATGTTTAACATTTATACAAAATATTTGAGCAATAAAAATGATTTGATACGAGGCCACTACAAATTTTATGGACTGAATTGATAAAACTCCGTTTCACAATTTGCAATTAATATAAAAATTGTAGCATATACTTCGTATATCGATTATAAATCAAAAAGCGGGTATTCATTTTTTTTTTGTATTTGCCCTAATGAGCCAGTTAATTAAGATTAGGAAATAATTAAAGATAATGAGAGAATAAGTAGATTATTAGACTTACAATTATGACTTGGGGATTACCTTGAGCAGTACAATAGTAGAGTCCTTTTGCAAAAAGCTTATTGACATAGTGATCTTTCTCATCAACGCACTACACAAAAAAAATCAGATGCTATACTATTCTTTATTCTTTTTATTTATTAATTTATTTTTTTTCTTTTAGGATTATTTTTTTAGTAGGTTAAATATAATTTGCATGCATGTCGTAGCCTAATAATTAAGTGTCAGAAGTCAAACAATGAAATACACTGTAGCGTAGATCTGTGATTGTGACATCCCACTAATCACCTCGATCTCTTCTTCATGCCTCACCTCACCACCTTATTTGTGTACTTGTATAGATCATCACAATTCTAAGTACATAGGAGTATAGGGACTAAAGGATTATATTTGATTGTTTTATATGTGTGGAAAGAAAATTAGGTTAATTTTCTCGGTTAGGTCAGGAGCATCGAGTGTATGGTCGAATGATAATATAAAATACGTTAATTTTTAGTCTCAAATATTTGTGAATTAATGCATTGTTGAAATACATGATCATTTATATAAATTGTGGCAGAATTAAAATTTTCAAGAAAAAGAGTAATGAACTGATAATCCGTTGATGATTTATTTAAATTTTAACCTCTTTGTCTTTATTGACGTTTTTAAATTTTTGTAATTCACGGTAAATAATAATTAATTTGTCTCTTATTGTTCACAATAATTATTTTTACACCTCATTATTTAATACTTCGTGCATTCCATTGAGTTGTATACGTATTTTATTTTTGGACGTTCCATTTAATTGTATACAATCCGCGTACATGGACAATTCATAATCAAGAAAATGACAAAAATATCCTCACAACAAGTGAATTTGCTTTTTCTTATAATCTAAGGAAAAGACGTATAATTTTAGTAACTATATACATATGAAAAAGACGTATAATTTTAAAATATTATAAATATTTTACGCTATATAATCGATGTATTTAAACATTTGTGTATATTATCAAGGGAACATACATTAAATTAGCAAACATGGTCAGAACAAAACAGTCCTAAGTTTGACTACATAGATTTCTGCATGAAATTTGGAAATGTATGTATGAATGTAGTTGAAGTCACAGAAAACCATAAACCTTTCAAAGTCTAAGCTCCAATATAAATGGTCTTCTAAACTACATACTCCGTACTTCCTACATGCATGCTCCTCTATTTTTATGCTTACTCTTCTTCTTTGCTCGTGTTCTTAACAATTTTTTACATTATCTTCCAATTCATTTATGGTTCTCCACTTCTTGGTGGCCCAATTACTCTTTGTTTCGGTTATTTGTCTATCTTTTAACTTTATAAACATAAGCGAAATTTTTAGGTGAGAGTAGAAAAATATGATTGATCGACAGAGAATAAGAAACCACTCTAGGGCAAGATAATTATTGGAATTATCTAATTATTTGTGTAAAAAGATTGATTGATTAACTTTCATTTTTAAAATAAAAAGATTAGTAGCAAGTGAATAAAAGTGAAGACACAAGAATGTAATTAAAATGGCGAAAATTATAAGTTTCGACATTGCTTTAATATGCATGTTATAGCTTGATCGCCATGATATTTCAAAGTTAACACACTACAAATCTAAATCTTAGACAAATGTCCGATACAGTTCATTTACCTATAACCTCGGAGCATTATTATTGAAAGAATTATTTTTTTTATTCTCACTTCCTCAATCAATTGTTATTTTAATAGCATGAGCCGGCCTTTGACTGAGTCAAATTCGAGTAGCTCGCGAGTTGTGACGTCTCATTATCACCTCTATACTAAAACAATTGCAATAACAAAATTGGATTGAGAGACTTTAAATTATACTAAACACTATATGATTGTCTCGTTTGGCCCAACAAACTTTTTATAATCCAAATCAAATTAAGTTCAAAGCAAATACTTTACACTCTGGTCAAATCTCATTTAGAGAGTACAATTTGAAGAACTATTATCAATTAGTACAAATTAATAAAGTACCACAATACTTTTAATTTTGACTTAAAAGAAGTTCAAAAAGAAATAATTTCATAAAAAAGGCAAAATGTAGTAGAAATTTTGATTGGTGCATATGAATTGTTCAAGTGTATAGCGTGAAAAAAGATCAATGGATTTACTTTTTGCATAGCCAAAAGGCTCAAATGCATCATAACTCATGATGGGCAATTGAGTCTAATTTATTTGGCAATTCACACCAATATAAAGTTGTTGGGCACATTCTTCTTGATTTAAAAGTAACTTTGGAATTGAATTATACTTTTCATGTTTCGGTTAGTTGTATGTTTCACATTATAACTAGTCACCGAGTTAGAGAAAACTCGTACTAATGATGACTTATTCGATTCAATAAATTAATTACTATGTTCTAAGTTCTACCCCCTTGTCTCAGTCAATTGTTAACGTTTGATATTTGAAGGTTTATACATTATACAATTAACCCTTATATTGTTGTGAATATGATTCAATTTTAATATAATGTACATGTAAGTGAGCATGTTATATTGACTTTCGTGTATTAAGTTACTCGGTATTTGTCTTTATACTCCTTCCTTTATTACATATGTTTTTGTATCAAAACTGAAACGTTAACAATTGAATGGGACAGAGGGAGTATAATGTTTTGGAAAATAATGTTGGTTAAATTTGGAATATAAATGAGTTCTTCTAATGTCACACGAGGACATACAATTAGGAAAATTACGTAAAATTTAAGTGAATTTAGAAATTTAGAAATTTAGATGTTGGTTCTATCATATTTAATTTCTCGGTTAAATAAGTATATAAAACTTATGAATTTATTATAATTTGTATCTTTAGCTTGTAATCGTCGCATTATAAACAAAACAATCTGAATAGTTGTACTTATGTGAATTAATCTATCCAATATGACACAGGATGACCCGAAAACATCATATATAAATGAAGTAATATTACAAGCCAACTAATAATAATGTCTTCCTATTCCAACTCAATATTTTGGTTTGACCAAATGATGAAAACACTAAACTTGAAGCATACATGTGATCATCAAATACTACACTTTTTTTTTACTCTTCAATCTCATAAAAAAGGGCAATAATCCACTTTGGATTTTGAAGCCTTACAAAGCTACAAGTGTTAATATTCTAGTATTATTATTGCTACTTGTAATTATCGACTATATCTTGTAAAAAATCGTCTTTCATTTTTCAAATTGAATGACTGATTAAGAATTAATAAAGGATACTATTAAATACTCCCTCTGTCCTATTGAATTGTTGACGTTTCAGTTTTGATATAAAAATAAAGGCAAACAATGGAGGAGTATAAAAACAAATATAGGGTAATTTAATACACGAAAGTTATTATAATATGTTCACTTACATTAACATTATATTAAAGTTGTATAATCCATAAAAATATAAGGGTTAATTGTATCATGTATAAATGCTCAAATATCAAACGTTAACAATTGACTAGGACGGAGGTAGTAGGTTTTTAGAGTGTAAGAAAAAATAATCCTTTATTTCGCAATTTATTGTGAAAAATCGTCTTTTTTTTACACTATTAATTACGTAAGTAAACTAATTATATCATTAGTGTTACAATAATTGTATCATAGGGAAATTATTTAAATTGCATACATTCATGCACTTTAAACATGCTTTACAGACTGTCAAAATAATGTACAGTACAGTACTTGGTAACAAAATTTACAAAAATCAAACAAAACAAAGTACAGTAATAAAAAAATACTCCGTACTCCGTAGTAAAAAAAACATGAAAAACAAGATGACTTTGTTGACTGTACTAATGCTGGGAATAGTGAAGACCAAAGAACAGTGCACAGCTTAGTACAACAAACCAACACTTACTACCAAACAAACTTAGCTTATCTACTCTTTATGTTTTAAATTTGTATGTCCTCATTTTTAGTCATTTAATTACTTTTCTCATATGACCCAATGGATAATTGGATATACGGAGCATATCCTACTTAATTTTCCGTCAAACCGTTTTATACTTGCGGACTACAAAGTACAAAACATGAAATAAATGAAACTATATTAAATACCATACATTGTTAGAGTGTAGATTGTAGGGTAGTATAGCACATAATATTATGACTGTGTTTTTGTTAACTAGACTTTGAAAGTCAATGAACGATTTGATCAACATGTGTTAAATTTGAGAGCGGGTCTGACCATACACGAAGTGGGAGAGTGTGTCCGACTCGAAAAATCTATGGAAACAACCTTTCTTAAAATCAATTGGCAATAGGTGGAAGACCCATAGTCTTTATAAGGTACACAACTCTTTATTACACTATTGATGTTGGACCTTCACATGTGGAATCTTATATATATTCTCACAATGACAGTTCACGCAATGACAACTTTTGGGGATACAGACTTAGCTCACTAGATCGAAACTTGTATTACGGATTAGGGATACACATATAACTTCAATCTTAGATTGAATGTTTGAAAACTAAAACTTCCATACATACTACTCGTATGTAAGTATACTTTATGCCTCTTTAACATTTATTGTTAATCAGATATGGTTGACGACTACAAGTTACTTCAAATTATTGTACGGATAAAGACTTTATAAACAATGTGCAAGTATAATACTCCGTATCATTCTTTCTAATTCTACGAAATTGTCGTACATTTTATTTTAACCTATCTATTTTATGAATTCTCTATTTTGAATGACATGCATTTCTCAAACCTATCGATAAAATTAAATTGTTAAGGAGTATTTGATAAGGTTCAATTACATATATATTTGATGTTAAAATGGTATATGGTCATATCACGAAAGTTAGGACCGCATAATTAAGTAGTCAAAGCGTTGAACAATACATCTAATAATCCACATAACAATAATAGAGAGATATTTAATCAGAAAAATAATAATAAAGGGATTAAATAAGGTGGTACGCACGCGAGTGAGGATCGGAGTAATAGCACGTGCAAGGAATGAATGAGTGAATGAATGAGTGAACACAAATTATTATTTAAGATCGATGAGTGTATCTATCTTAAGTTTAGGACGGATCAAATAAGGTTAATAAAATAAAATAAAAATGTATGAGAAAAAATAAAAAACTTGTTTTATATGCATAATTGAAATGATACTTGATTTATTTTATTGTTAAAATTGATATATCCATTTTAAAAGAAGACTTATTATTGATGAATAATGTATAAGTGAGTAGTGACTAGTGAGGGGGGGGCAATATATGTTGTGTGATTTAGATGGATGTGAAATGTTTAGTTGATGGCTTTTGTTTTTGTTTTTGTTTTTTGGTTCCTCTAATTTGTCACTCTCACTTTTCCTACACATGCACCCATTTCTTCCCTTCATTTTTTATCATTCCCCACTCTTGACTCTTTCCTATTAGAACTTAGTACACTAGTACCGTTAAAAGGATAATCGGGTCGTATCGTGTATCGTGATTATTCATCAAAATAGCCCGGCTAGTGACTCGATAGTCAATTGTGTCATTCTTCATGTTGAGCATAATTTGATTAGGGCGCCAGGGTGTAAGGATGTCTGTTTGTACCTAATTTGTAAAATTCAATTTTAACCGTGACAAAAAAAAAATTATATACCCATAGCTGTTGAGCAGTGTTAAATAGATGACTCAATTTCAGTCATTGTAGTGTGGTATGTAAGGACCGCAGATTTTCAGAAATATATAACATGGTCCTCACAACTAGTTGTATCATGGGCCATATTTTGGTCAATTGATCAGCCATCATATATTTATAACTAGGTCATGTCACTTCGACAGCCTACAATTCAAATTCCACCATTAACTATATCATAAACTGCACATCTCGATGAATATTTAACTAACAAACTCTACTCTTAATTTTTATTTCATAGAAAATTCAATAATTCATTTGCTTGACAACACATATACATATATATTTTTATATATTTTTTTTAATTCAATCCGTTAATAATAGTAATAATACTCCAAAGAGGAGGATGACCCAGCCAGAATGATTGGGGGCCCAAAATGACAACGGGTCTTCGTCCAACCTTCGTGGAGGGGCCCATTAAATAATAATAATAATAATTAAAAAAAATAGGGCCACGCGGCAGAGGGGCCCACAAGAGAGGGGTTAAAGAATGAAAGAAGACAACCTGGGCCTCTTCACAGCTTCACATTCCATGCACTGTCCTTCTTTGACCTTTGACCCTTGACTATCTCCTTGGGTCCCAACCATCTCACCCACCTTCTTTCTATACTTCTTACTCCTACTTCTACAGTTGTCTTCCCCTAACTACATCCCATCTTATTATCGAAGATGTTTTAACCTATCGTCTTTTGGATTAATGACGGTTGAATTGAGATCTGAACTGATTGAATGGAATTAAAATAAATTATAAAATTGTATTGAGAAGTGATGAAATAAATGGAATGAACTGAATTGAATTTAAGTAAATTAGACTAGAGTCTTGGCTGCCTAATGATTACAATAGATGTAATTATAAATTTTACACCAGTTTAAAATAAAAATACAAAACCACTAGTGAAACGGGCTAGTGAAAGTTAACTATTTTTGGATTTTGTTATTGATTAATAGTAAAGAATGTACACACCTAACAAGTTTGGTTTAAATTTGGATTGATTTAAGTCGGACTGCTATCATTTGGATTGCATTGATTTTGAATGTAGTCAACTACAATAAAAAAAAAAAACTGTTTTAACTAAGGGTTTGTTTATATTCACCCAATATAAAAGTTTTTCTCCCATTATATTAATAACGATATCATGCTTTTGTTACGTGTTAGAGAGTAAGTATAAAATCGATCTTGGGACTCCAACCATCACCTTAAGGTTTTGGTTGAGATGGTCACTTGACAGTATTAGAGGCTTTTAAAAAGAATTCAGTCACTTTTCAAGAAGGCTATGATTAGATTTCAAAAAGTACGAGGTTTAGCTAATTTATAACGGCAAATAAGAGTAAAATTTCCGGTTGGAGGGGCAGATCGGAATCAGGCGAGTTTAGTGCATCTCGTGGCGGCGATGAGGTGATTGTCATTGGTCAATGCAAGATGGTGGTAAGGGAGGAGATTGGCGCAAACGAGCAATAGCAGTAATGGCTGGTTAAATTTTGGTTTGAGGGTGTATAATAGCTAAAATGATTGAAGTAAAAAAAATATGTTAGGCCAAAAATTTTGACCAAATTACCTTTGATCGACTATATTTTTTACCTAGTACTTTGTAGTTCACAAAATGACGAATAATAATTTATTTTAAAGATAATCATCTACACAATATTTTTGATTTGGAAAAGAAAATTGGCCGTTTTAAAACATTTGTTATATACTCCTTTCATTATTTGTGCACAACCATGAATTTGTTTTATAACATCAAAACGACAGTTTCTCGACGGCCAAATAGCCAAATTGGTAAAAAAAGTGAGGCTTTGATGATAAATTGGTAAAAAAAACTTTGTCAAAGGCCAAATTGGTAAAAAAAATTGGGTGAAGGTGCCAAATTGGCCATAAAATGAAAAGAACACATATTTTCATTTTCTCAAAATTAATTGTTCCTTGTAATTTCACTCATTGTGACTTGAATTAACGGGATTTGACGATAAATTAATCAATCACTACTAATTGATCTTAATGTATACCGAATTGCATGAGTTTTTTTTAAGTTAGGAAGCACCGATTCAATTTTGTTATCATTTTTTTTATTTCTCATTTCTTGAAAAAATATAAATTTTAAATGTAATATAT
>JAUEKU010221916.1:0-16122 GCA_032274805.1 Gypsophila paniculata | reverse complement strand
AAAAAAAAAAAAAAAAAAAAAAAAAAAAAAAAAAAAAAAAAAAGTAGAAACCAAAAAAAATCATCAATTCGGCATTAAGTAAGCTGCAGTCTCACGAACAATTACTGATATTATTACTTCACATCAAATTAAATACAACAGCTGTCTATTCTGTAGAGACCGTCTTTAATACAGCTTAACTGCCTTCCCAATTTACATTCCCTTCTTACCATCTTCCCTCACTAACTAAAAGTTTACCCAAAAAAAATGGGGTATGCAAGAAGTGTGTTACTAGTAGTATCATTTACAATAGCAATTATAGGGTTTCAAGTGAGCAAAGGGCAGCCATTAGTACCAATTTTCTGCATATTCGGAGACTCGGTTGTTGACTCGGGCAACAACAATGGTCTCTACACTATCATTAAGGCCAATTTCCCTCCGTATGGCCGAGACTTTGTCACCCATCAGCCTACCGGAAGGTTCTCCAATGGAAAAATCGCCACCGATTTCACTGGTAACCCTTCTCGCCATCACTATCGTTTCATTCCTAGAGCTATGGGTATCACGTTCCATCAACGGGTTTGGACAATCTATTTTCAAAAATCTACAAAGGCTCAAATCCACTAGCCCGCTTGACCATGAACAATACTACTATACATGTTAGACTCATGTCACGCTCAAACCCGCATATGATCACATGTACTCTTTTCCTCTCACCGTTTAAGTGTTAGACTCATGAGTTCTTTTTCTTTTTCTTTTTCTTTTTCTTGTTTTGGCAGCTGAAAATCTAGGGTTTTCGACTTACCCACCGGCTTATCTCACCCAAGATGCTCAAGGAAATAATCTACTGATTGGTGCCAACTTTGCCTCAGCTGGTTCTGGTTACTCTGAGAGGACTGCAAACTTATATGTATATTATATATATTACATTATTTTTCCAAAAGTATCATTAAATTCTAAAATCTGTCCACCAAAAGTTGTATACACTCTATAGATAGTACGACTTACGTTTGTTTTTGCATGGGTGTTTCTAGAGAGCGATATCACTGACACAGCAACTGGCATACTACAAGGATTATCAGAGTAAAGTGGCAAAAATGGTGGGTAATGATAAGGCCAATGCAATGTTCTCGGGAGGGATTCATCTTCTAAGTGCGGGAAACAGTGACTATCTTCAGAATTACTACGTAAACCCAGTCCTCTATCGACAGTACACTGCTGATCAGTTTGCTGACAGTCTCATGACGTCCTTCACTAATTTTGTTCAGGTCCGAATCCCCCTTTATCACGACATTACTGATGTTATTATTATCTATTGATGCTCCCCATCTAACTAGACATGCGCAAGGGGCGTAAATTACTTGGTAGCAGAAACATTGGCTCCTAGTTTGAATGGAGGGATCTCAAAGGACAGGGAGGGAAGAGAAGCAATTCTTTGGTTAGCAAATTGGGTAGAGGGATATGTATACAGATACATTTTCCTTTTCCTCGAAGACAAATGCAAATTATTTAGAAGGAAAATATTATTCCTCGTTTGGAACGAAACGTCACTGCTCCACTCCCCCTTTCATCCCCATTCCCCGTCCTCCATCCTTCTTTCCTCATAATATCCTATCAATACAAACTGTAAACAGAATTCCATAGGATATAGCATACGGCACAGCCAAAATCAGTCATAGATGCCAAGAATTTTAAAATGATTAATTAACTACAGATTGTTGCAAATATGTACAAAACAAATTCGCATGCAATACAAGTGCTGTGTCTATCAATATAATTACAAAATATACATAGGTCGTATAGAATTGTCTGTTGAAAGCCAAAGAAAATATAACAAAAGGAGATAGACAAACTTCCCATTTTCGTTTAATGCTTCAACAGTTAATCACACAACAATTGAGGAAGCAAGTTTGTTTTGCAGACATTGTATGGGGTCGGAGTGAGGAAGATAGGAGTAACAAGCTTACCACCAATGGGATGTTTGCCTGCGGCCATTACACTGTTTGGAGCAGGAAGCAACCAATGCGTAGACAGGCTCAATAGAGATGCTACTTCATTTAACAGCAAGCTCAACAGCTGTGCACAAAACTTGCAGACAAAACTCCCTGGTTTGACACTGGTGGTCTTCGACATCTATCAGCCTCTACTAGACATGATAGCACATCCAATTGACAATGGTAATGTCTTCATTACCTGCAATTAGCATGCAACTGTTCAAGTTATAAACAGGTTATTTACATAAATCATATGAAACATTATAAAGTTATACCGACAAACTTCGATTGACATGATAGATAGCGATTGTTAAGACCCCCTACAACCCCCCGCATCCACTTCACTTAACCTAACTTACGATAAAAGAAAGAGGCATTGCATTTTCCGTTTACCTCTCCTCTCTTTCCCTGCTACAGCCTCCATCCAAAACAGGGATAAAGCTGGCTAACTCCAAAGTAATCTATCTCCCTCTCCCCACTTGCCATTAAAGTGTAGTGCAATACAAAGGCCAAAGTCGACCCCAACAATACCTCTCTTTGATGGGTGATTAGTGTGTTTCTACTCTTTACAAGTAACAATTTACTATTTGGTGCAGGGTTTTTTGAAGCAAGGAAGGCATGTTGTGGGACAGGGACAATAGAGACATCACTTCTTTGCAATGCACGGTCTGTAGGAACTTGCTCCAATGCCACACAGTATGTATTCTGGGATGGATTTCATCCCTCTGAAGCGGCAAACCAAGTTTTAGCAGGCAACCTCCTCACTCAGGGATTTCCCCTGATTGGTTAATTAAATCATCCAGGTGATTCTCCTTACTTCAGTAAAAGCCTAGAGGATCAAAAAGATGGTGCCGAGGCAGATGTTTCATTTATTTGCTCGTAACTTCAACTTAGAATGTTGACTTGAGGCGACTATTAATCTTCCCCTGTTGTAAGCAAGTTTGTGTCCCAAGATACTGCTATGTATATGGAGGGTCCAAACAGGAGTTCAAAGCAACATCTCTAAGCATCTAGAGTTAAGAAGATAAATTAACATAATGCCCATTTTCCTTTATATTTTTTGTTTTGGGGTCAGATCTCATAAAACCATCAGGAGCCTCCAGCCCTCCATAAGCCAACATCGCACATGATACGTAACATGACTTTTAAGACATGAAGCAGTAAAAATCTAAACCAATTCTATGAGTTTTTGGCTTAATTAGGACAACAATGTCAAAAGTATTATTATAAATCATCATTTGATAAAATTAAGCATACGGGTGATTATGAAACTTTTCCTCTTTGACTGTCAAGTTTGTCTCCGACATATACGCGTCCAAGACAAAATCTTAATTCAGAAAACTTTACAGATAAAGGTAATGAGTCATATAATGATTGCGTAGAGAAGTTTTTGCCCTAATTACAGAAATCACTACAGAGATCAAAGGTAATGAGTCAACTACCTTCTGTAACAGCTAGTCATATTTAGGAAAGTTCAAAGCCTGCATTTGAGTTGATTGCGTACAGAAGCTTTGCCCTCATTGTACTTGCACGTTTATAGGTAGGCAGCTATCAATTGAACAGCAAGACAAATAGTCAGCACGAAAACAAATTAACAACTACTATTTTTTAACTCTATGTTTTCGTGAGCTATGTTCCTAATTTCCTAGATAATAAAACAATTGCTTGATAAATACCTTCAGAGTATTGTAGCAAGTGGAAGCTGAGGGAAGCCTCTCTACATCCTGTCCCCCAATTGCTGCCCACAGTGGAACGTCACAGGCAACCTAATGTTTGACAAATGTATTGAAATTACGTCGAATCAATTTTAGCTATCCACTTCAAAAAACTACATGTTTAATTATAACTAAATGGAAGCTGGATAGCAGAATAAACACGTCACGATAAGCAATATATGAAAATGATTGCAACCAGGTTACATTGGACATGACTTCATAGCATGCAGCTAGGATTACAGTAACTCCCTACATGCAATGTGGTTGGAGGTTTACTAAAAATGAGTACCTTATGTATAGTAAAGGTTGGCTGCAAATGTTTGAAACCCAGTAGTGGTGCTCGTGAGCAACTTGTTACAAACTTGAGCAGCATGCATCTTTCTGTTGGCTCAAAACCTGCCATCACCTATCAGGCAACATAAAGAAAAGATGTGGTATATGCTTACTAAATGCAATTCAAACCTCAATGTAGAAAAGAAAAAAAAAATCAAACTATACTGAATGCAGTAAAGGACCAACAAATACTATTTAAACAGTGAAAGTATGATAATGGCAAAAGCATACCATCTACCATATACGGAGTACCTTCCAATCAATTGTTTTCCCTGGCATCCACATTTTTCAAGAGATGCTTATCGTTCTCCAGAAAAAACAACTTCGGCTATTTTTGCTACAATATTAACGATAAATTTTCGAAAGGAATTTCTCAACAAGTCCAAATACCAGAACACTCCAGTGTCAGTGACTTTGATAGGTAAGAACTTTGATCACGTAAAACAGTAACCACAAATAGTTGGTACTCCCCACTCTACGTATTTTACTCATACTGGAGATATCGGATACAGGCAGCCATGACTCAACAATTAAACACTGGGACAATGTCCATAGATTATGATATGGCACATGGACACACGTTCAATATAGAACTTAAACAATAAAGTTGATATGTGATGTTTCTCCGATTGAAACGGGGAGTTGTTTGATACCCGAGATATTACATCATAAGAAACCACTCTAACTCCTCTATACAATAACCTCTTGCTCTACATTTGTCATGACAACCATCCTCTGCAAAGACGTGGCAAAATGCTGAGTGCTGACGGTAGGGTACAACATCCACACTCAAGTCCTTGGGTGTCGTGAATACCCCGAAGAATCCCCTAAATGCCTAATGTGAAGAGTCAAAGTAAAATAATGGCCCACATATATTGTGGTACAAGGTATCCACGATTCAAGTTTGACTATTACTCTCTTAAAGGTGTGAAGATTCAAATTATAATAATTCAAAATTTCTACGGAAAAAAAGATCTAGTTTTAGGTAACTCTCTGGCTGAAATTACCAGCAATTTAAATCAATTACAATTTGAGAAAAGAAAACGTTTCGAAGACTTTTAAATGTGACAAATTTAAGACAATAGCAGTTTAACAACAGGACAAATACTAGCGAACAGTTCCCCAAGAGTCAAGACTCACTACTTATGAAGAAACTTGGCATCTGGGCTACGCATTCTGCAGTGTTATATTTTGGCCTGATTTCTTGTTATTATGACAATTGCACTTCCTCATGCCTCTAAGAATTCAGATGTATTCAATGATGATTATTGATAACAAAGTCCCCATCTGTTTTTGCGACATTCAGCTTTTGGGTAAATCATTGCTCGATGTTGATCAATTTTGCCTCAATTGTAGTGAAAAGTTCAGGCTTAAGACTTCTAAATTTACCAAACATAATTTTACCTCCCTATTGAAAACTCAGAAAACAGCAAGCAACAGCCATAGAACACACTAAGATTATCTACCAAGCATAAATTTTACCTCCCAGAAAAGTTTGACAGCACGACTACTCTCAGAGTATCCCCCTGTATATCGTGTGTTAGCCCTCAAATCATCAACATCAATATCATGATGGCCACCTGAAAGCAACTGTCAAGAGTATATATCAACACAGATTGCTTGTCTAGCAAGAAACCAATTCAGAATTAACAGAAATTTGGCTGTCAAAACGATATATGAGACATTCAGTCATATACAAAGTATCACCATGAATTATAGCTTATTCAGCTCATTGATATTTACTGTAAAAGGAATCAGCAGAACTTAAAAGGGATATGCAGAGAAGCTATTAGCCGATTTCCAAGTTTTCATTGAGATGATAAATTAGGGAGTCGACAAACAGCCAATCTCTAAAACCGAATTTTATTTCCTAAACAGACTATAAGTAGAGCTTAAACTGAAATGCTAGAAGCTTGGGGTAGATGGAGGAAAAATGAAAATAGCCAAACATCAAGCAATCAGGTATGAGATGCGGCTGAAGAAAAGGCAACCCGTGAGAAGAATGTGGACCGTACATGCCAGACCTTGGACAGTGTACACTAGTACTAAACATCAGAATAGTCAAAGGCATACAAAAATGGAGTTCACAAGTAAATCGAGGTCACAGACAGAGTAGATGTAAACATAAACCCATGGCAAATCATGAGAAAAACAAAATGTCCCAGAGTAAGTAACCGATGAAGTACAATGTGTAAATCTTTCAATGTAGGCCGGCAAAGACGCCAAAAGAGCTATGACTAAGTCAAAATTATGTGTTTACAGCTAAGATAAGCCAGCCACAGGCAGTGTTCTGCATTCTAGATTATGCTCAGGCTAACAGCGATCAACACTAAACTTCTCTTGTCCGCTTAAAGGTATTTTAATGTTGTACAATATGATCAGGCTACAAAACGTACATACCCTTCCTCTTCATGGAAGTTGTTTTTATAACTAAGGAACTGCAGCAGCATAGAGTAGAATGATACCTGATTAAACTCACTCGCATTAAATAGTTTCAACCAAGATGGTGAAATGAGATCTGTTAGTCCTCTGTAGAAAGCATTTGACAAAGGTATTAACTGCAAGAAAAACAGGCAAAAAAATGAGAGAACTTCATAAAAGATTGTCTACTTGTTAAACGGCAATATCTATGTGTCTCAAAGGATCCACGTACATTGGGATAAGATAGGGTCTTAAGTACATAACCTTCCCAGAGTTCCTACTTAGCTGAAATTCCAGATATGGACTCATATCGAGAATTGCAAAGATAAATTGTACTTATGAATTCACTAGAGAGTGCATATCGTCCTCTCAGGAAATGTAATAATTTAAGACAGACATTTAAAGTACCTGCCGATTAAGTTTATAGTCTGCCATAGCATGTATGTATTGTAACTTGTTATCATTAGTCACATTAGTGTCTTTACCACCAGGTTTGAGATCAATAGTGGTCCTCTTTCCCAACAACTCCTCGGTGATAGTAAAATCCAGTGAAAGGTCCTCTACATCACCTTCGTAATTCTGAAATTTAACGGGCATCATTATATTAGAAATTTGAGAGCTCACAAGATTCTTAGATTACATTTAGGACCATCAACCTAACATAAGTTACAGAAGTAGTCTAAAAGTGAAATATAATAATGGACGACTCTGCACTTGTTATCCAGAAAATGAGTAAAAAAAATTAAGCTGAAAAAGAGGAGCATCAAATGTTGTTTTGTTTGGAGTAGCTCCCTCCAGAGAAATTAAGGCCAACAAGATACCAACAGTGAAGGCTTAAGAAATTGAAAATTTTGTTCGGAATTTCCCATATCACCCCTGTATCAGCAGGTGAGTAGAGAAGTGTTGTTTCACCATAAGTTGGTATTTAATCAGTTATTTATTTGTGCTCTGTATAGAGTACTTGAGAGAATATATGGGAATACTCAAAATTAAAAGTAAAAGACAGTTCATATATTACTCGTCAGATCTTACCTTGACACACATTAAATTTCGATAAAGCTCTGGATCAAGTGTAGAGAGCTCATCAAGAAAAGAATAGCGGCCTAAAAGCTTCTGGATAAATACATGTGAAAAAGAGTAATCCAACAAAATTCCTTCATACAGAGCTTTTCCAACAATTTTCCCAAGAAATTCAATCATCTGAACGCCATTTTCTAGAAATCTTGCGGCTGTATTCGGAATTAACAGTCTTTCAGAAGTTGAGGTCTGACAGAACAATCCATACCTGATGGAAATACAGAATCAAAAGACGGTCTTCAGTCACATGGTGAAAATTCCTAACGTGTGAAGAATACAGGCAAAAATATACAGCTTACTGCGGATCAAAAGCTGCCTTAGCAATATCGGTTAAGAACTCCTTGGATAACCCACCATAATCCAGGCCAGCCTCAGGAAGGCCAGACTCACTTACAAAAGAAACATGTATGGACGACTTTAGCCTGGATCCCAGAGAATTTAACTGTTGAAATCCATCCTCAACAAGATGACCCCTACGGACTACTATTGCAATCGATCGATCACCAGGGGAATTCAATTCACCAGCCATCCTGCGAGAATTCTTATCCATATTTATGAACTCTCTGAACATCTGAACCCTGTTAACATGGCAAACATGGCATTGATACATCTCAAGGAGGAAGCCGCAAAATAATAAATGGACAGGCGGACAGCCAAACAAACGCTATTTTTAAATGTTTGAATCTTAATCTTGAATTTATCAAAATTGTTCAACTTAAAATCTCACCCTCACCCACTTCTACGCTTCCTAATTCCCACCCCCTTCCTTTGAATTCAGGAAAATCAGGCATAAATGAAACTAAAGACCAAATAATTCCAACAACACACCAACATTTTAGTATCAATGTAATTTCACTTTGGTAACATTGACTATCTTAAAGGTTGCCAAAAACAAAGGTTAAAGTAGGTTAAGACACAAAACACTAGTATCCACTAATTTAGTACTCTTAAGAATAAAAGACGCAGGTTACAAGCCATATTTGCCATTCGCAAAGCTGCCTAAAATGATAATCAGGATCTTTTCACTTAAGTTAATAAACCACAAAAACTGATTGATGCTCAAATTATATCAACTTATCAACGCTCAGCTTCATTATTTACACCTAGTTGCGGGATCAACAATAATTTTACCCATAACCATAAGCAAACATTAGGTTCATATCCCTCTATCTTATCTAGTTCTCTCTTTACTAGCTAGCATATGCCTCCATCTCTCTCTAAAGAGTATCTATAACTGTCTCTGTGACCACAATTGTTAATCAAGGCTGGCCAAGTGGGTGTTCAAGTTCTGCACTTGCACACTTCTTGGCCAACACTCAAACTTGGAGAGCTTCTAGTTCAGCACTATGTTTTGAGCTGTGGTGGATTTCTCAAAGTAAACGACACATAAATTGCCTGGTTTTGAGGCATAGAGTGTTATCCTTTTGTTTATGCTCTTCACGGAGCATTTGATTTAACATTTAAAAATCACATATTGCCTTTTTTTATATCTAACTAATGACTATCTGAATAGCTTTATTGATTTCACTTCGATTCTTTTGATAACAAATTCTTTTGAGGTAGTTGAAAAGAGATAGCATACTGCATATGAAACTTTACAATTCATGAATATGGATGGTTCACACATTTGACAGGTGCCAGAGGTGATGACTACAGTTTTCACTGATATGGAAGAAAGAAAAAACATATATAAAAGTGATCACTTATCAGGTGCTTTAAGGCTATTGTACAGCATGGAACTTAAGTTTACAGAACGAAAAGAAATTTTTAAAGCCAATTACGTCAAAGTGATCATCAAATGATTACCTCTCTTCAAATGGATAAACATGGGGAGTAACGGTTATAAAATAGCCCATGCTTGGAGCAGACAGACAATCATCTGATCTGAAATCTGACAGAACTTCATGGGTCCTGGCAGCTAGGGCAATCGGAGGCCTGCTCTTTCTAGCAGGTGAAAGCCACAGGGTAGAAGGACAAAACTGACGTCTACAATCCCTTTCATATAACATTTGTAAACATCTGGATGCAGCATCCAAAAGAGGTCTTGTCTGCTGAGATGTGTTATGGAGCAACCCATTATACACAAGTGTATTTAGCATTGATGCAATCCTTCGCTGCTGCTCTAATGAGAATGGAAACTGGCACATGTAATAATAGGAATTAATATCGTAAATGATGATGTGATTTTCTGAAGTGCAAATAGTGTTTGAACTGCCATCACCTGTTTCTCATAGAATTCTATATCATCAAGGACCAACAGCAGGTGTGCATAGACGGCGCAAAACAGATGAATAAGACATGACTTCTCCTTTGGAATGCTTTCCAAACCACATCTTAAGGATTCAATATCCCACTCATCATTTATATTTTCTTTTCTCTGATCATCCACCATACTGCAAAAGGGATTAGAGCTCTCTGCAACTGTCTGTGATTTCCCACTGATTTTTTGCAACATATTAAACCATTTACCACCACCATCTTTACTGGGAAGGCTTTGTTTTTTCTTCGAGAGCCTGTCAGAGTTGTTTTGCTGACTTAAAAGGCTGTCAAACTTATCTCCTGAAGATTGAACGTTATCTGGGAAAAAATAGCCCTCCAATGCTGCCCAGATCCTAACTAGATATCCAGGGGTAAAAGCCAACATATTAAGAACAGGCAAGGAGCCAGTCAAGTTTAGAAGTGAGTATATTCTGACCATGTGAGAGTACAAAAGAGTAATATCATGCAGTTCCAGCTTCACATGTCTCACATCCATCTTTGGCAGCAGGGCATCACTCTTATTTGAGCTCTCTACTGCAGCCATAAGCTTTAAAAGATGCCACTGCTGGCAAATAGGTTTTAAAAGGTCGATATAATTTCTAGAACCGCATGTCAGGTCTCTCAAATAAGTACATAAATTGACTGATCCAGAGGAATTCCCTTCAACCTCCTCGAGTTCTACTTGTTCCTTTTGCAAAACTCCCTTGTTCTCAATAGTGGTCAGAAAACTTTCAGCGAGGATATTCACAACCTTAACATATCCAGCAGTGTCCAAGCCAAGGCTGAAAGTGTTTGCCTCTGTGGAGCTGTTCTCACACACTGTTGCCAGGCTTATGATATTTGAAAGAGCCCAACCAGCATAAGGCATGTTATAAGGAGAAGAAGCTTCAGAAGAATCCATCCTTGAGTATTCTGCCAAAATCTTTTCATGCAACATCTGCCATCACCTGCCATAAAATGATCAGCCCATACCAATTTTACAGTACCATTTCATTTTTAAATGAAGTTATAATGTAAGGCACATAGGTTCGAGGCCAAATGACCATCAACAGCTAGATAAGAATTATAGGGTGAAGTATGTGGTCATGTATCTTTACACATGACATACAATTGATACATGGAATCACTGTTAACATTTCGTAGGAGAACACATGCAAACAAATAAGCAATAGCAACACTTTCGTAACCATCCATAGTCGATGCATCCTCCCATGAATTGCTCAGACCATACCAATTATACAGTACAGTTTCATTTTTAAACTAAATTTTAATGTGAGGCATATAAATTTGAGGGGACAAGACCATCATTGCCCAGATAAGAATTATAGGGTGACGACTAAAGAATGTTGACTTGTAGCTTTACTCATGAAATACAATCATTACAAGAAATACTGTCAACATTTTGTAGGAGAAAACATGCAACCAATAGCAACACTTTCATAACTATCCGTGGTCGATACATCCTCCCATAACTATTGTTGCACAGTTATTAAAGAACATGAGCCAAATTTCAGAGAGATCCACTCATAGAAGACTAAGAAGAGTAAGATTAAAAAGATATGGTGTCTCCTGCTCCACCCATATACGGTTTGTGCAACAATCACAACCAACATGACCCATGTGCTTCAAAGGAAGGGTCGGAAGTATGCACCCTACCTTGTGTTTCTCAACAAAATGCAACAATTCCAATGACCCATAGTCAATATTGTTGACGAAAACTATGCGAAATATTCTTTCGTTTACGATATAAGGTGCCTAATAGCTTAATGAGCCATTTTGTGTTCATCACTAACTCTTTTTGCATTTATAAAAATAAAAATAGAAACAAAATCTCTCCATTAAAAGATGGGGTGCTTGTAATGTAAGCATTGATCTAACTATTCTAGAGAGGAAATGATTTAACAGATACCGAATTGTTTTCTCACCATGAGAGTCATGAGACAAGGCATTATAGTTGAATTATGCCTCAATGCTTGCACAAGTACCACCGGAATACGTTGAACCAACCAAGGTACAGAAAGAACATACAAGCAGTACTGTTCTGCAGCAAAATGCATGTCAGACGACAAATTCATTTCATCCATTTTGACAGCCTGAAATGGTCGCAAAACTAACGTAATTGCACTTGCAGTGATCATGAAGTTTTCATCCCTTTGAACAACTGTTACTGTCAGAGAAGGTACACTTAACTTGTTCATATATTTTCCAACACATCTACAGAAGTCACTTCTAAAACTTCCCATAAAATTTATTACGCCTTTCACAGTTCTAACTGCATCCTCACGTGTTTCATCAGACACGCACTTCCAACCCTTTGGATCAGTGAGGATGATAATCAAACGTAGCAACAGTGCAATAACAGCTGCGATGTCACCATTCACGGAAGAGTAAGTATCATACTCCACAAGTACAAACGAGCATATTGAAACAAGCTTCTTTATTTGGTAACTCCACGTCCTCTGCTCCTCAATTGTACCGAATGCCAGCGAGCAGAAGTTTATATTTGGGTCTAAAGACAGAAATTGATGCCAAAAATAAGAAAATAAATCAACAATTAACTACCAAACCGTATTAGGTAAAACACAAGACGCAACAAAGTTCAAAATCCGACTCTAGAACATTCCAAGGAGAAACAGTAATTGTGTGGTCAGAAAATGCCAAGTGGATATATTTAAACATATGTTCAAAACCTACATTAAAGTTTCTATTACGCATGAATAAATTTTGTTACAAAATTTAAAAGGTGGATTGCCAAGTCTAAGTCACTGGTCGGGAGAAATGAAAGTGCAACGGATTTTTAGTGAAATAAGTTTAATAACAGTTTGAAACTTTGAATATCATTATACGTAACCCAAACTTAGACTTAACAGACTTCTTTTAAATACTCTTTAACATCAATGAAAAGTAGCAAAGTGGGTCAATTTCAAACATAACTTAGATATAGTGAAATAGGGTCCACGTGGAATTATATTTGAGGAAGCCAGTACGAGGAAGAATCGCCACCCCAGGTGATGTGTTTATTACAGAACTGCCACTTGGGTGGAAGTTTTTTCAAAAAAAAAAAGAAAAGAAAAGAAAAGATACAAATATTTAAGATTAATGGTGATAAAAGGGCAAGGAGTTATCGTGGTTGAGTTGGTTGTACGGTTAGCTTTTTATTTGTAAAGCCATGAATTTAAAACAAGAAACAGAATTTTAACTTATGTTCTTGAGGTTCAAAAGAAAGCTGCAGCTATTGGTAGTTGAACACGGTCTTTTGAGTGACAGTGAAGGTGCCAGACCATTATGCCTGGCAACGTTAATGTTCTTCTTGAGGACGATATACTATATTGGTGATCTGTACAGTACGGAATACGCTACTTCGGGTTGCAATTATCAAATAAACCCTCCGCCAGAGGTTGCAGTTCTTCCCCTTAGTTATCTTCCAAAAATAATATCTTATGCGGACCCTATATACCTGAATACGTTTGAAGCTGACCCACTTTGTTTTACTTATTTTAAGAAGCTAGAACTAGACTTCAAAATTCTAACTTAAAATCTAACAATATTTCAAGTGGCATTTTGGACTTCGTGGCATAAATTATATTTACACCTTAGACCGATGCAACAGATATCAACACTGAAGATAAAACCTGCATTTAGATATTTATAGGTACATATTCACGAGGCTCCCAAATTCTGACAGGAAAATTGTGCAGAATCATCTGTTTTGCTTTTAGTGAACTTTTCAAGGAAGCATCACACACATCCACAATGGAGCAGAGTGGATAACCAGCACCTCAATACCTCTTACGCTCATCGCTGGATCTTTGACAGAAATCTCAGTATACAAATACAAAATTAGTTTGCCCATAATTATTTTACATGTAGCAAATAATCTGACATTCAGGGACGGGACAAAAATAAGATAAGTCATATAACATGGGGAGAATAACTCAAACAAATAAGGGGAGCATCGTCAAGATGTCAAATTTAGACCACAAACTTCATAATGCAATGCAGCTTGCCAAGGTCTCAACTCTCTTAACCGTAAGAATAGGTTAATAAGTGAAAATCGTTAAAAAAAATAAAAAAGAGGCAAAAAAACATGCAATGCACACCTGTTGAATCCATGTTCTTTAACATTATCAAGAAACAGCTGTGCATGGAACTCAAAGCTTTTGTTTGGATGATATGTTGTCTGGCAAATACACGGGTGATGAAAAACAGAAAGGGTCTTATCAGACAGCAGGAGATCCATGTTTTACTTATCTGCCCAGAGACATTACGCAGTAAAAGATTCCATTCTTCTTGAAGCTCCAATGCGACTCTCAATGTTACATTGTAACGTCGCCAAACCCTCTGCAAGAAACATATGATAACAGATAACATGCAAATAAAGAAGCTTGCTTGCTGAAAAAATAAGGCAAAATGTCCTAAACTCTCTACTTAACATATCACAAATGTAAATCAACACATACAAATTTCCAACATTACAATTCCATTTTCCATTGCAACAAACGTGAAATCATATCATGTAGAAAGGTGCTTCATAGATTATTGTCAGAATGACAAAACTCATGTGTATCCGAAACTCATAAAGTATAACATGATGGTCCATCTTGTATACCGTCTTAACTTGTAATTAGGCGTCTACATACATTATCAGAAATATAGTTTGAATATGTCAGTTTATTTCAAAAAGCTTTCTCAACTTTTTTTTATTGATTTCTGTTCTTATAAGCAGACACACCTACAACATAGCAATGTTGGTAATGGGCCTCACAATATGGTACAATTTCAACAATATTCCGTACAATGGAATACCAAAATCCAATTAAATTTGACCTAAAATCTACAATGTTCACGAATCATGGTGAGAGGGGAAAGAGATTGAAGATAAAGGCAAACAAATTGATAGGGTCATGCATTTATACAGTATTGGCTTTCTGCATTTGTAATAGATAAGCAGGGGCTACAGCAGTCAGCGGGGCCAGCATATAGAAATTGGCCGCTGACTGAAATGTCAACACCAGATATGAGGTCTTGAGGCAACAAAAGACAACTCTGGATCCCTACGACCATCTTTTAATTGGAATTTTGGAGCAAATAAGAAAGAACGTTTTCTTTTTACGAATCTAATCGTCTTTGAGAGATGTTGAATTATTGAGTATTACAACTATCTTTATGTGCCACAAGCAGCTAAATTAGACAACACTTGACTTGTCCAAGCCGAAGAAAACCTTTTCACCAGTACCTTTCTGAAATCACTAATTCTTGTAACAAAAGCTTCGCATAAAGCACGCATATTGCGTCAAATACAATTTCTATTCAAACACTTCGTTACAATGAGCAGCCATTAGATAAGAAATACCCAAGCGTTCCTTTTCAACGACCTTAACCATAAATATTAATTTCTGCAAAACCATTCTATATATGCACGATTCTCCTCCAAACAGTGTTGACGGCCATCAATGAATCACATAGTTATTACAGAGTACAACTCAAATATCAGAAATCATCACCATAACATTCCGACAGCTTCGAAGAGACCACAACATGCTGAATTTTAGGCTCGCAAATGCAGAAATGGAAACAAAACATGCAAATACCAATCTACAATGTAATCTTCAATATTTAACACCGACACAATCAACCAAGTAAGAATCATCAAAAACATTGTTCCAACAAACGATTCAACAGAGAATCATTACAACAAAATTCCACGATCAATTATCTTATAATCTCAAATATTCAACTTCCACACAATCAAACCAAGCAAGAAGCAACGATCCAAGAAAGAATACCTGAATGAAAAGCGCGGCAGCGTTAGCACGCCTAGCAAAATTACGAAGCTCTCTCTCATGGGAGACTTTCTCAAGAAGCGCATTCCTAGTGATTTCTCTAGTACTTGATCCTCTGAGAGACACCTAAGGATCACGAAATTCGCCATTAATGGAGGTCGAGTAAACCCTAATTTCTTCGAATTTTAACCAAATAAATTGGGGAAGACATAGAAATGAAAGGGATGAATTAAAAGGAAGAAAAGATGCCTGATGTTTTCGAGGATCCATGAAATCAAGCGATCATCACACTCTTCTCTCTCCAACCAAGCAACTGGGAAACCCACAAAGTTTATATGCCCATTTTGTAACTCCTCAAAAGTTTTAAGTCAAGTACTCCGTATCATTTACAGCTGAGCAAAATATTCGAATATCCGATATCCGATTTTTTCGATTCGATATTCGATCCGAAAATATTTCGGATCGGATATCCGTATCCAAAATTTACGGATATCAGGTTCAAAATTTTCGGATATCCGTATCCGATCCGAAACACAATTTTTTTGTATTTTTTTTCCAAAC
>JAUEKU010221807.1:0-16128 GCA_032274805.1 Gypsophila paniculata | reverse complement strand
GATAATATTCATATATTTATCTGTATCACACATATATACAATTGTATTATTGATTTATAAATCATTTTTTTATATATATAATCTTCAAACCTAATATTGGAAATATCAAAAGATAAAAGTGTTGTTGCCAAAAAAAAAAAGATAAAAGTGAAAATTTAATAATTACATATAGGCTCGAGATGAGCTCGATTTTGACTCAAACTTGCATTAAAGCTTGTAAGCTTGATAATGAGCAGGATTTTTTCACGCTCGGATATGCTCGAGTTTTGCTCCACAAGCACAAGTCGAGCAACGTCAAACTCAAGTTCTGTTCGTTATCACCTTTAATACCAACTTGAGTGGATAACTTCGTTATCAACCCTAATACCAACTTAAAACATACAGCAAACTAAGGAGTAACAATATCACCATCATATACAAATAATTATTATATATTTTGTTTTCATTCCCAAAATTAATGTGAAGCTTATGTTAAAAACTCAGTAACACGAAATATATATCAGTATAACATATTGAATGTCTACTTTAAAGCTTTCAATCAAACATGATCTTAAAATTCCACCGAGAGAATCGAATTGCTCTCTATCTTTTTGGATCATAAAATCATAAAATTATCAACTGTAAATTGACTCAGGACTACTGATAAAGTACCATAATATATTATATGTTGCATAAACAAAAGATCAATAATCCTGATTTCATGATATACAATCAATAATAAATACTCTGGGTGACCAACAACAAAGATCATACTTACATTCTAAGTAGTGAGAACTTTAGACTTGGTCACAAAGAGCAACTTAATATCCACTCTACAAAAGACGCTAATCTTCAACATGCTTTAAATCAACTTGAGTGGTTAATAATTAATTCTTCTTCCTATCAAAAACGAAGTTTCTACTACTCTTCTCTGTTTTTGATCGGCCAAAAAGCGGGAACCTCATACTTGATCTAGAGGAACTAACTAAATCTATTATGTACACAAGACGCTAATCTTCACCATGCTCAAAAAATCAACGCAAGTCCAAATATATTGTAAGCCTGTACACAAAGCTTTCTTCTTCTAACCTTGATCTGGACATAGATAACAAGAATCATCAGATTTCGCAAAATTTACCAGGCTCCTGCAATTAGATGAGGCAAATATGCAGCACATCAACATTTCATTTTCCCTAGTAACTAGTGCTACTAACAAGATATCATGGCGGCTAGCTCATTTTGCTTAAAGACCACTTTATGCTACGAGATAGTAACATAAGTATATAACCATTACTAAATGACGAACGTACATAACATAGTAATATAGTATAAGGTGGTTGTACATTACACAAGTTTCTTTTGAAAAAAGTTCCAATTGTACCCCCTAGCAGGTAATGGATCACCATGGAAAATCAAAATTTAAGATGGTGTGCATGACGAGTCAAACATATAATTTGGTGCTAAAAGAGTGGTGTTATAGAGAAGTGATGCGAATGAGAGAAGGATATGAAAGGACGACCATCAAAGAACGTGGCGTCCATTGTAAACACTCTTCTGCCCAAGCCCTTATTGTTTCGTGATAATGCTCAGAATCACCAAATACAAAGTTTAACGTTGAAGAAAGTGTGGAATGGAACTAGGCAGAGTTATTACAGATAACATTTACCGTGACGGAAAATATACCTTTCTCTTAGTGTCTTGTACTTTGTATAACCTGCTAAACATACCACCTACAAACATAATAGAGGAGTAAGAGGAATAATGACAGTATTTTTTATTCTTATATGATAATCAACAAAACTGAATAAGTTATGTAAATGCAACACTGCACAGCAACTCTTATCTTCGACAACTAGGGCCGACTATAGAATTTCTTTGCTTCTTTGTGTTCTTAAGCTTTTGTTATCTTCACTCTTAATGCAAGTGGATGAGAAAAATTCTCTGATGAGACGTATTTGGTAGGTATTTATTAGGAATATCTAGGAGAATTAGAGCGGGTTTTGGAGCGGTTTTGAGAACTTTATTGAAGAAATGCCAAACTCCATCCAACAAGTTAATTGGTTTTTATGCATATGATCAAGGACTCCGAGCTGAAGAGACGAACCATGCTATAATAGACGGGATTCTTTTCAGCACTAGGCTACTGTCGTTTGTTTTCATGCAAGTGGGATTTGTAACATAACCATCCTATTTCGACTACAAGTCTATAAATGCATTCAGAAATCTTACGTGTTCATCTCTGGGCAGGTGCCGACTGTCAGAGTCACAGTTTGTTCTCCACTCCCTGGCTTTAGCAACACCAGTTGTAAAGTCTTTCCTTCTTTATCCCACAATGCTTCAACAAACTGTTCCATCAGAAAATGTAATGGCTCAGAAAATGCGAACATCAAATACGAGATAAACAGTCCACATTAGAGATCTTTCTGATATTCTATTATAAATTGTGCTTCATAAACAAACATCCTCTATATATACTCCATAAAACAATTTGCATTCTATCTAAAACAACAGAAACTGTTAATTGCAAGTCTGTGGAAAGACAAAACTTAATACCTCAAGGTGGCTGTCAACAAAAACATCACCACATTTGATTATAACGTCGCCAGAGCGTAGTCCAGCAACACTTGCAGGAGAGGACTTCTGTTCCATCCAAAATTCATCAGCATACAATAACATAGTATTCAGTATTAATACTCCGTATTTGACTTTTTGCAAATATACTTTACAATAAAAAATAGCATTTCATTCGAATAGCGTGGATATACCAAGACCAGACCACCAAGAAGTTGACTTACAAATGGAGATTCCAATACCCCTTGCCATTTCTCATTTGTGAGTTAGGATTGGATGAGAAGTTCACCTTTTTATTTTACTAAATTAGAAAGAGGAAAATTATTTTGTATTGACCAAAAAGAAAATGGCGAGCATATAAATGCGATGGAGAAAGTAATCCTCCAAGATCTAAAACATTACAACATCAAAACCTAAACCCCAAAATAATGGATCGAAAAACATTAATGTATAGCAGGTCAAGATAACCCAAGCCACCAAATTAACGTGAAAAGCTTATGGAGTATGTACGAGCGTTTTATCATCAATCATATGATCCTAACCCTTTCCTCCCAAAAAAATATAAAAAGAACTCCGGACAATCTCAAAGTTCTCAACCAGAGAGACCCGTCTAATATATGGTTGAAACATTGGTACCCTTTCATTATTGTTTAGGTCTTTTCCTCCCATATTTGCTTCCATTGCCAACGAAATTAAAAGAATATAAAACAATGAACAAGCTAGATGTATCTAATAGAAGAAACTGCACGAGTAGTACCTGCCACTCCTTTATCCTTGATTTAGTTTTGTCCTTTTCGTATATAATAAACTTCATCCTCTTTCTCCTACAGTTCTGCACAAAAATATTAAACAGTTCAACATATGTGGACATCAATAAGACGAGCCATGATATTCAAATGGCGAGCTCATCGAACTGTTTGTCCATATATCTAGTATAGGGTGTCGGACACTCATGTCATTTATCATCCAGATGCGTCAAGCAGGAAAGGAACCTTGCCTCCTTAAATAGTACCAACTGCCTCAAGAATTGGGGCTAACTCATCCATCGTGCAGCTTATTTAGACATTCATTTTTTAGCAGCTTCTTTACATTCCTAGTTACTTATTTTCCTTGACCGTAATAACTGTAGCCAACT
Source organism: Gypsophila paniculata (assembly GCA_032274805.1). Lineage (NCBI taxonomy): Eukaryota > Viridiplantae > Streptophyta > Magnoliopsida > Caryophyllales > Caryophyllaceae > Gypsophila > Gypsophila paniculata. The sequence continues at coordinate 12,443 of JAUEKU010221807.1, read as the reverse complement.
TGAGTGAGCTCAATGCTAATGTTAGCATACTTGACCAAAATATTGCATGTTTCAAGTTTGGGGTATTCTACATAGTTAATACCAATGGAAACAATCCATATATAATCAAGCTGGAAATTAGGCAAGTGAAAGAACTCAAAAACCTATAAGAAATTCTTCTCAAGAAAAAACTATAAGAAGATCAAAGTAAATCGACCTCAAGTCTTCTCATATCTTTTATGTATGATCAAAACAAAGTAATAGAAGGACATGTAACTGTCACATACGTGTTCAACTATGGCGCCTGCCTTAAACCAATTCCTCGCGGACAAGGATGTCCAGTGGTGAGCCTGATACAATTGAGAAGAAGTCACCATAACCTCAGTTAGAAAAGCTGCACCTAATTAAGTCGGCAGTAAGTCCATGACAAAGACAAGTTCAGTGAAGGTATAAAATTGTCACCTTTGCCCTCTTCCGAGAGCCAATAATGCCATTCCCGACGACCTGTAAAAAGAGAAGGGAAAATAAACATATATAATTGCGGAAAGTAAAATCTAAGATCTTTGTTTGCCGAAACTAACAAAAAGTGTACATATGATTTGCTATACAGTATTTAGGGAAGGGTTGTTTTTTCTAGTTTATTAGGTTCATTGCTTCTAAGGGACTTGGGCTACTTTGTAGACGTTTCCAACAACAGATCCCTTGTCCTCTGCTTTGTAAATGAAACTAACAAAAAGAGTACACACGATGTCCTACACGATATTTAGGGAAGAGCTTTTTTTTTTGGCTAGTTTATTTGTGGACAAAGGTTCGTTGCTTCCAAGGAGTTGGACTGCTTTGTAGACGTTTTCAACAACAGACCTACCCCCTCCTCTCTCTCTCTTTTCTATACCACATTTGTTTTACGATTTCTTAAACCTGTGCAATTGTCAGGAATCATATTGTTATCCATTCACTTCGACACCTAATCCCCAATTCACTAAACTAATTTCACTCCACATACCCATTTAAAATCTTATCGGATGGATATTACACATATGGTAACTTCCCACATCCAGCTGTTAGGAATAAACTGATATCACTAGCATACTGACAGCGAGTAGCATGTACCTCACCCTTGAGTTGTTTTTCAGAATTCTAATTAGCACATTGGAAACCAATAAGAGCAACTAAGGTGACAACAGTCTACTTGTTTCTTCGGTCCAAGCACCATTTACCAACACTGTGAAACATGCATTTCATCGACAACCCCTCATCCAGCATCTAGTACCGCACACCAAAACCTTTCATGTCCATAATCAATCATGAAGGCCAAGGCAGTAAGCCCTCTTGTCCTCCCCCCACCCAGTCTCATGCATGACCAAAGCAGAAAGCATTATGTGATGAAGACCGTGATTGATAAAAGAGTCGTTGAGAAATTGTCAGCAACTTAACCTAAAGAGCGAACATCATTTGTGAAAGCCTAGTCGTCTTTGTCGTTTCCTGTATTGTCACTTGCATTGATTTTTGGAAAGACAAAAGACCAAAATGAAGGTTTAACATCCAATAACCTAGCTTGTTAAATGATGTCTAAAATTCTAGGTCGTGAACAATTGCCTAACTTCAATTGACGCTAAGGAAGCTAAATGAAGCCTCAAATCAAGAATTAATTCAGATATGCAGCCAGGAAACCATCCAAAACAGCACTGGCTGATGCTATACAATCAATTAATCCTTCATCCATATTGGTAGTATAGCATACCCCATACAACGGAGAAAATGTCACAAAACTTTGTCGAACTCATAATGTTCTAGACGTTTTAACAGTTTCAGAAGCTCTTCAACCCCATGGTATTTCAGGGTAACCCTTCACCCGTTTTGGTTGTATCTCACGAAAGCAATAACTATTTCAATTTTTTTTTTCCATATATCAACTTATTCAATGAAATAGACTACTTAAAGAGGAACACTTTTAGGCAGACAGAAAGACGACGGAATCATGAAATACTCCGTATATGATGACTGAACTTATCAAAAAAAAAAAAAACAATCCTCAATGACCAACTGAAATTATGTACATTGTAGATCCCATTTACTATTTCATTTTATTCTACTAGTAAATAAATGTCAGCTTAGCCCAACAATTTTCACAATATATATCAACTGCAACGTAACATAATATGAAATAGTTGTTTGATTTGAATCAAACTACACAAAAGATAACATTGTCTCTGTACTTATAACAAAAGTAATCAAAGCTCAAAGTTTTAAAAATGAGGTGAGGACGAAAAAATGGGAAGTAAAAAAAAAAAAAAAAAAAAACAAAAAAAAGAAAGGAAAAGAAACAGTGAACATATCATGCCTCCTTACCCTTCTATGTTCCTCACATACATATAATGAACATTAGGAAACTCCTCCGGATACATTATCCAAATTGCAATGAGATATACAAATTATCAACGAGATGTCTTAGTTTGTTCCACAAACCTGTTCAACTATAACTCCTCTGGATACATCTGGAAACTCTTGATACAGCTTATCAAGCTTTTCCGTGTCAGCCAAGTAGAGATTACCAATTTGCACTCCAAGCCAAGGACGTGCAACCTGCCTGTGAAGTAAACAGAGTTTGGACCACTTGTAAAGAAATAATCGTAAAACTGTTGCAGACACTAGTAAATTCCATTGAATGCCTTCATTTAAATAATTTAAGTTAATATTTATTTAAAATATTAGACAAAGAAGCTTAATACAGAGTACTCCGTACTAATTAATATGCTCAGTTATAGTCTTGCTCATTAATAACACCACAAAAAAGACTGAAGTCTGATACGCAGACATCTCAAAACTTCATACTTTTATCGAATCAAGAGTGGAAGCACAATTTAGGGAAGAACAATGAGCTTGACACGCCAATTCATCGATTGACTAAAGCCATTAGGCATATACTTGAAATAAAACAACAGTTCAAAGAAATGCAACAGCTAAAGCACAACTATGAGTTCTAATTCAGTTACAAGAAGGTGGACCAGATCGTAACACGCTCGATACAAATAAGCGATCTTTAAATGCACAGCAACTTCGAAAGTCTCTTCTTTATAAGTCTACCTGCAACAGCTCACATTCAACTTTAATCAAGTTGAATGCTAAAACTCCCTCAATAATGCATCTAGATGCCTTCTCTTAACATGTCCAAAACTCAAAGCCACTTAAGTCGTATCTTTCTCCTCATCCCCATGAAACAACAAACTCATATATTGTTTCACATATCAATAAATCTCCCCTAATAAGGTCGCTTACCCATTAAATCATCGCATCCACACCAACCCAAATTGTTTTATCTTTCTTGCTCAATTGACCAAAACTTTACTCAATTTTAAGAAAAAAAAAAAAGAAAAAAAAAAAAGCCTTGTATAGAACTTGTCCATATGTTTTAGTTGTCCCTTTGTCACAGACTCTGGATTTCTGGAATCTGAATGTCTCTCCAATCAAACGGCCTCAAGTTAGAACAATGAACTCTGGATGTGTATCGACATTGATCTTGCCACACCTTTGGAAAAACAATCAAAAACTTCTAAATGATTGTATTCAACACAGTATTTCGCGTACCTTAACACGATGGTTTGTGTCACCTTCCACTAATCAAAAGAGAAATGGAGTTAATTTTATTCTTTCTCTATTCAGATCTTTTATATTACGGATAGTAATACTCATATATATCGGTCACCTGAATCCACAAAACAAGCAAAGGCCACTGCCATATCCCAATAACAACAAATTTTTTTAGAAATCGATAACTAACCCAACTCCTTTTGAAACAAGATTGTACTGATGTTGCTATAACGGCTACGACCTTATCTAAATTATATATAGAACATTTCTCTCTAGCCAAAATATTAAAAAGTAGCCAGGAATGTACAAATCCACTGCCCATAAAAAGAAATCTTGGCTACATCCTAACTATCCGGCACATACACAGTCACAATTAATATTCATTAAGATAATCGTATGATGCTGCATAGTCCACTATTTACCTATATGAAAAATGGTTCAAAAAACTAATCTCCAAACATGACAGCATGTCATGCAGCAAGGTTGCCCAGTCAATCAAGGAAGGAGTATCTTACAGTCCTGCCACCATAACCTTCTGTAAATTATTGGTACAGCCACAGCACTCTTGAATATCAATGCATTCAGTTCCTTGGTGTCATTAATTACTTGGTACTTTACGCGTCAGATGTGGCATAAGCAAATATTTAAAAGAAAAAACTATATAACTTTAAAAAACAGTAAAAAGATAATTGACAGTAGATGATTAAATATAGGAATACAATGACATACAAAATAGACCATTACCCATTTCTCTTCATATCGTCCAAACACTTTGCAATTATGTTGATTGGTAAGAAAACATTAAACGGGCAGATGAAGAAATTGACGCCAATCACTTCCCCGTTGCAATTTATAAGGGGGCCTCCAATAGCAAGCTGTGATGAATCCATATTGCAAAACAATTATGCTAATAAACTAAACTAAACAGAAATAACCAAGAATTACAAAATGTACAGGAATTTATGCACATGAATATCAAGCACCGATTACAATTACTAAATAATTTCAGCTAATTAGGTACCATACACATACACCTTTGTTGAGCATAAATGGTCCAAGAGTATAGTAAAAGAAATTACCTTAGTAACTATGCAACTTGTGAAGAACAATTCTTTACAGTCATGACGACAATCCCGAGCACTGAATAATTAAAACGAGAATATTTAGTCATTTATCTTCAATCTTAAATATAACAATGAAACTTACATTTATAATTCAGGAAGATAGAATGATTTACATTTTCACACATAATTCAATTTCAAAATATTGTCGACTGATTACAAATGGCATCAAACATCTTAAATGGAATATGCACACCTGAATACACCTGGAGAAGCCATGACTTCATGACGACCCACACAATCACGACCTATCGCTATTACACGCTCCCCAGGGAGAAGTTTGAAATGAGACGAATGCTTGACTTGTACCGAATCAGTTAGGTCCATTGTTGCTACAGAATCATCTACGCAACGGATAATGGCCGTTGACAACGGTGTGGTGGACTTGATCTTGATAGTAGCAATGTTATAGTGAAAATCGCATATCAATACTTGCCCTTGGTACAATTTACCATTAGATAAAAGTACTTCAATCTACAAAAAAAAAAGATTATCATGTGAACAATAAATTAAATATACATATCAAAAAGAAAGAAAATCTTCCATGTAATTATGGAAACCACAAATACTAGGCAAAATTGAGTTGGCTAAACTTGTACGAGCTTAAAGCTATTCATTAATATGTAATATTGAAAAGGGTATGTTTACTGTTTCAACTTCATATTTTCTCCTATTAATTTAGCCAAAAAACTATTGTTAATCTTGATGCAATTTCACCAATGGAACAAAAGGCTAAAAACAAAATGATTGTTTATGTTTCAACTTGGTGTCATATAAGGTATTTAGGTCAACATTGTTCTTAAGACCATATAGGAGCTGATCAATAATTTCGTGTTGATTAAATCACAACATTTTTCTCTTTGTGTAAGAGGAGTATAGCGTACAACTGATTTCTTCCTTCCCCATTTGAGATTGGCCTTAAGGCACTAGGGTAATGTTGTTTTTGTACTAAAGAATAGTACCAAAGTTTTCCACTACTGTTATATATACACAAGAAGACAGTAAAAGAGAAATTGATAGTAAGTGACACAAAAAGAAACTAGGCACATTAAGCACTAGCCGTTATCACTAACCTTAAGATCTGAAGGTATTGAAGTTGCACTGTCAGGACCACGCACGAGAGTCGCTGAAGTTAGGACAGTAGCAAAGCCTTGTTGTTGATCATACTCTATGATTGTCCCAGAACCAATAAATAGCACATTCTCACCTAAGAACAGCCATAACATCATATTGTCAACAAAATCACAGATCAATACAAAGTTCAAGGTGTAGTGTGATACCTAAAACTTCTCGTTCCATAAACCATTAATCTATTGTGCATATGACCTTCCTTCACGGAAGAACCAAACAAGGGATGAGAGCTACCACGAAAATTGTTTTTCCTTCTTTTCATAATGGAACGTTGAATTTTCGTGCGATTAAACTTTGTGTTGCTGCCAATGAGACGACACAAACACATAAGGTTTAGACCGCTCTTTGTGCTGTAGAGAGCTTTAGTTTTAGGGCCTTGATTAGCAACGTTTCCTTTTACCCGTGCTATGACATTATATGGTTGTATAAAAGGAAAGTTGTAATGACAAAACATGGTGGAATGTATCAAATGACTTACCGAATGGTGAATTAGAAGCTGGTTGATACAATATACAAGGCAATTGGCAAATGTAATCATACAATATCTAGTTGTCGAAACTTCCTAAGGAACAATGTTTAAATTTCTTGTATTTACCAATTTCTTCTCATTCCTGTAATTCTTATACAATATTTAATATTTGCCATTCAAAATAAGGATTATTCATTTAATCATATGGTTCCTCACATGGTTCATAAAAGCTTATCCCCAATTACGCATATTACATACTTCATCAATAATATACCCAACTCGCATTGAAAGGATCGGCATAGAAGAGAGCACACTAGAACAATTTCGACAACTAAAGATCCCAAGTTTACAACTTATCACAGGACCCAAAGATTCAAAAAGACTTATGATTCCTTGGATATTGTCATCATGGAACCTATTGTTGTTTCTTGTAGACTTGAAATAAGCTCGCCATAATAAGGCTAAAGACGTTCTTTTGACTTGATTGAGAACATAAAGTAGCATTCAATTAACAAATTTTATAAGATTGTTCAATTTATTAAGACAGGTTCTCTTCAACTTATTTTTTCTTAACTTATAAAACACATAAAAAAAATTTAGAAAACTTCGTAAAATTTCATAAAACTTCAGACAATAATAAAAAAAATTTCGGAAAACTTCAGGAACTTTCAGAAAACTTAAGAAAGCATTGAAATCCATTTTGCCCATATTTGTGCCGTATTCAGATTGAATGGATTATACCACACAAAATTGAATGGATTACACCACACAAAACTCTAGGCACACTAAACAACAATCTACGGAAATTCTTCACAACCATTTAGTTACACTCTTACGTATGGAATGCACCATATAAATACAGTAATTTAAATAATTAAGTAAAAAAGAATACTAGTTAAATTGAAAGAATTTTAAAACATACCGGTGCGAGAAGTGATAGATACAACACTTGCAGAAACTTTCAAAACGACACTTTTAACGTCCTCGTCCAGATGATAATAATCCCCAGCTTTCAAAACGACCTTGAAATTGCCAAAATCATTTGCCCAAGAACGTACAGCTATTACATGCAACACCGATGATCACAAAATTCAAATTTTGCGTAAATAACCCAAAAATAGTATTATACATCAGATGTATTACCTCGCACTCTAAATTTTTTTTGAGTTTTATAATAGAAAGATAATCCCTGACTATTTCATTAATCAATAGAGGATATATACACCTACAAGGGAAGGCCTAAGGTTATCCTATTTAATACAATTAATAGGGTACAATTAACAAGATTACAATTAACTAAGGATAGAACAATATACAAAGAATATTTACATATTCTAATACGCCCCTACAGTCGAAACGGGAGGAGATCGGATGTTGAGACTGGACCGAAAATCATCAAAGAGAACCTTGGGAAGTCCCTTCGTAAAAACATCAGCAAATTGGTAACGGGAAGGGACGTGACGCACAATTGCTTCGCCTAAAGCGACTTTCTCGCGTACAAAATGAATATCCATTTCAATGTGCTTTGTACGTTGGTGGTTAATCGGATTTCCGGATAGATAAATTGCACTCACATTGTCACAGTACACCATGGTTGCCTTCCGAATAGGTCGATGAAGCTCGAGCAGCAAATTGCGAACCCAACAAGATTCGGCAACAACATTAGCAACGCCCCTATACTCAGCCTCGGCACTCGAACGAGAAATAGTGGGCTGCCGCTTTGAAGACCACGATATTAAATTGTTACCAAGAAAAATGCAATACCCGGAGGTGGAGCGCCTAGTGTCGGGGCAGCCCCCCAGTCGGCGTCCGTGTAAGCAGTTATCGTGGATGTAGAAGAGGGGCCGATGTGGAGGCCGAGAGATGTGGTACCCTTTAAGTACCGAATAATGCGTTTCAAAGCACCCCAATGTTCCTCGCGCGGGTCATGCATAAATAGACAAATTTGTTGAACGGCATATGCAATGTCCGGGCGAGTAAACGTCAAATACTGAAGCGCTCCAGCTAGGCTCCGGTATAGAGAGGCATCGGCAACAGGAGGCCCGGAGGCTGCACTGAGTTTGGCTTTGGTGTCAACAGGGGTTTGAGCCGGCTTGCAGGAAGACATGTTGGCGCGTCGTATAATGTCAGCCGCGTATTTGGACTGGTGAAGGAATAAACCAGTCGTATCACGAGTGGTAGCCACCCCAAGAAAGTAGCTCAGGGGACCGAGATCGGTCATCGCAAATTCGGACTTGAGACGGGCCATGATGTCCTGCAAAAGCGTAGTAGACGAGGTAGTGATCACAATGTCGTCAACATATAAGAGTAAATACGCCGTCGACTTGTCTTTGGAATAAATAAACAGAGAGTTGTCACAAGAACTGTGACGGAAGCCAATAGTTGCGACGAAAGTTGCAAAGCGATGGTACCACGCCCGAGGGGCCTGCTTTAAGCCATAGAGAGACTTCTTTAAAAGGCAAACATGGTTCGGAAACTGTCCCGACAACTAGGAGGTTGATGCATGTAGACGGTCTCATTAATCGTGCCATGGAGAAAAGCATTCTTGACATCAAGCTGATGAATGGGCCACTTATTGGAGACGGCAATGCTAAGAACCGCGCGGATCGTAGTCGGTTTTACCACGGGGCTAAAAGTCTCATCACAGTCGATGCCAACCTGTTGGGACCTGCCATTGACAACAAGTCGAGCTTTGTGGCGCTCAAGATCACCGTTAGACTTGAATTTATGTTTAAATAGCCACATACAACGAGTTATATTCGCATTCATGGGACGGGGAACAAGCACCCAAGTCGCATTACTAATGAGGGCTTTATACTCGTCATTCATGGCCGCATTCCAATTTGGGTCTTGAAGGGCACGGATGGGACATTTGGGGAGAGGGGAGGGGGTGGTGGAGACATGGAGATTCATAAGAGTGCGGGGTTTAAAAATCCCATGTTGGGCACGGGTGACCATTTGAGGGGAGACCGTGGGTGAAGGGGGAGGGCCCGTGGGTGAGAGGGGAGGTCCCGTGGGTGGGGTAGCAACGACAGGAGACAGCAGGGGGGTGTTTTGTGTCGGTGTCGTGGCAGGGGAAGGCACAGGAGAGGGCGGGGAAGTAGTTTGGGTATGGTGTGGGTTTAGAAAATAGGTGTGTGTGGGGTGGATACCATCGTCAAGAAAGGAGTAATCAAGTGTGGTAGACACGGGGTTGGTTTTGTCAGGAAGGATGTGTTCATGAAAGGTGACGTGTCGGGAAACATAGATTTTCTTAGAGGTAAGGTCAAGACACTTATAGCCTCTATGGTTGGACGGGTAGCCAAGGAACACACACGTTAAGGAGCGAGCTTGAAGTTTCTGTATGCTCGAAGAGGGAAGATGGGGGTAGCAAAGGCAACCGAAGGTACGTAAATGGGAATAAATCGGCTCACGTCCGTAGAGGACCGAAGTGTGGGACGAGTGTACGGTGGCTTTGCTAGGGAGTATATTATGAATGTAGGTTGCAGTGGCTAAGGCGTGAGGCCATAAGGTGGGCGGCATATGGGCGTGAAGCAGGAGGGTACGTACCATATTATTAATAGTTCGAATTTTCCTTTCCGCCTTGCCATTTTGAGGGGAGGTGTGTGGGCAAGAAAAACGGAAAATCGTACCAGTTTTTTTGAAATGCTCAAGGAACGGGGAGTTATCAAATTCACGGCCATTATCGCATTGGAAGGTTTTAATATTTTTCTCGAATTGTGTTTGAATTAATTTGTGAAATGAGATAAAGACGTCATAAACCTGTGATTTATTATTGAGGGGATAGGTCCACAAGAAATTCGTGTAGTCATCGAGAAAGAGTACATAGTATCGATGGGCAAGGCCGCTGGTTACGGGTGAAGTCCAAAGGTCGCTATGTATAATATCAAAAGCACTTGTAGTATGCGATAAAGACGTAGAAAATGGCAATTTAATATGTTTCCCAATCTCACAAGCATGGCAAAAAAATTGTTTTCGTAAACTATTACATGGCAATTTATTTGATAAACTATTAAAAACGGGTAATCCCGGATGAGCTAAGCGGTCATGCCATGTTGACGGGTCAGCGGAGAGGAGGGCGTGGGGCGTGGTTGTCGGGGCGGAGTGGTGGAGTGGGTAAAGGTCACCTTTGCTATTGCATCTCATGAGCGGTTTCCCCGTCTTGAGGTCCTTCACAGAAAAACCGAGAGGGTCAAATTCAACAGACACCGAGTTATCGGTAGTAAAACGACGGACAGAAACAAGGTTTTTAACGATATGAGGGACATGTAAGACATTTTGGAGACGGAAAGCAGGGAAGGGAGAGGGTAAGGTAGTGTGCCCTTGACCTTTAATTGGAATACGGTGACCATTTCCGACGACAATATCATGAGTTAAGCCCAAATTAGAATAAGACGAGAGTTTACCTGAATCCGACGCCATATGCGAGGTGGCCCCTGTATCCATGAACCAACGATCGTCCGGAGGCATGAGTGTCATCCCCTGGAAAGCATTACCCAAGTCTGTTGGAGTATAATTAACCGACGTAGGTGCCTGGTTCGAGTAAGGATAGGCCATAAACGCCTGTGGTGGACGCGGACCGAGGATACCCGCCGAGGAGGCAGGTTGTTGCGGTGACCACCCACTGGTGGGGTAGGGACACAGCGGAGAGGCCCACTGTGTAGCGACCCACGGCCCGTAGGGAGACCAGGCCATGCGGGGGGTCCACGATACAGCAGGTGTAGTCTTTGAAGACTTATCATCACTGGCCTGGCGGTTGTCATTGTTGCGATTGTCCTTATTCTTACCCTTCTTCCCATTACCACGATTGTTTTTATTGCGGTTGGTGGTAGACTGCCGAGAGGAGTCCTTGGGTGAAGGAGAATCGGAGTGATTCAGGGCAACAAGAGCGGCGCCCGAGGCCGGAGGAGGGTTGTTGCTCGTTTCCTCAAGAATGAGCATAGACCTGGCTTTATAGAATAACGGGAGCGGGTCACTATGTTGAATGATGGTAGCGACACCTTTATACCCGTCGTTGAGGCCGGCTACAAGTTGAAGAACGAGTCTATCATTAGACACCGGGGAGCCGACGTTCGCTAACTGGTCAGCGAGGGTTTTGAGCGCCTGACAGTATGCCGATGCAGTTGCAAAATTTTCGATCTTAGTGCCCGAAAATTGACGCTCGAGGGAGACGGCCCTAGTGTGTTTGTTATCACGAAAAATGTCGTGAATACGGTCCCACAAAATCTTCGCCGTGGCACCGGGTTGAAGAATTGTGAGAAGGAGATCTTGGGAGATGGTGGTGAAGATCCATTGTTTGACAATGGCGTCGAGACGAGTCCATTGTTTGAGATCCGGAACGGACTCATCCTCGGACGCGGAGGAGTCACCATCATCATCCGTAGCAGCGGAGATGTGGTCCCCAACTTCAAAAGCTTGAGCCGTGTTAAGGAATAACTCAGCCCATGAATCATAATGTGCCGTCTCCATGTCGAGAGTTATCGGAATATGATGTTTGATATTCCCGACGGAGAAAGCAGGGTGAAAAGTCTGGGATGAGGGAGCCATTAGGACGGCAGAGAGAAGAAGAAAAGAAGATTTGGGGAAGGAGAGACTCGATACCATATAAGAAATGATTCTCTCTTGATCATCATGCATAAGGAATATACAACCAAATATATAGTTAGCCTATCACTAGAAATAAGGAAACTAACCTAATAATTAGGCAATCATAAGATTGCAACCAACTAAGGATAGAAGGATATAATTACAAATATACAGAAGAATATTGACATATTCTAATACGCACCTCTCTGATAATCCCCTTCTCCATCTCCCTTCTGATCAGACCCGACAGCACTTCAGCATATAAAATAAACAAATAGGGGGACAGCGAATCTCCTTGACGCAGCCATCGCATTGGTTTGAAAACCCGCGATGGTTCTCCATTTACCATGACAGAAAAGGAAACAGTGTCCAAGCACCCTTTACCGTTGTTGTCCAGGCTCCATCAAACCCCATTTTTCGTAACACGGCCTCGACGAACCCCATTCAATTCTATATAGCCTAATTTGTGGCTAAATACATGTTTTTGCCACGAGAATAATTATTTTCGTGGCGCAAGTGATCTTTTGACGCCACGACATCCATTCTCTCGTGGCATAACTTTTCCCGTG
>JAUEKU010221590.1:0-16139 GCA_032274805.1 Gypsophila paniculata | reverse complement strand
AGTGGTGCCCATGCGGCAATACGAAGACATGTGGCCAAAGGTGGCCATGCACACCGAACACTTGGTGTCCATGCACGGAGAAGAAAAACAAGTGGCGGAAGTTATCATGCATTGGCCTACAAGAACTTGACCATCAAGCAAAGGCTTCTTTTGAAGCACAACTCCAACATATATAAGTCCGAAAATTGATCAATATGATGTGATTTTAATCTTTTCAAGTTCCTTTGCCATTTCTGCATGCAGGTCTTTTTATGCAAACGACATGATAGGCGAGGTATGTGATATTTGTACTCTGTGTTCTGGTTTTCAGATTTTGCAGATTACTCAGGCAATGACGAAGTCTGATGTTAATTCAAGTGTGTCCGAACTTGTTATTGTTGTGTTATCTTTTGTAGCATTGACTTTGCCTTTATTTTTACGCGTTGTGCCCGATTAAACTTATCGGAAAAAGGTCACAAGTTTGATTTTATCTTATCCATCAGTTCACCCCGTAAGTCGAATGATACATTTGTCCTTTGTCATACGATTCAAGGCTAACTATGTGATCAGTCAACGTTTGGAAGTTTTAGAACCAGTAGTAGTCTTGTTCTGGTTTATGGATCGTTTGTTGTTTGAGATCTGTCTTCATATTCAGGTTACCGCTTATATTAGACGCTTTATTACGCAGTAATCTGAAATGTGTATCATAGTTCCTCTTTGTTTAAACTTCGAGTGTCTTTAAACTTCATCTTCTAAAGGTTGCAGGACTGGACCTTGAATTCCCGAACAGGAATGTTTCTTTGAACAATGTGCCATAATATAGGAAGGAGTAATTCTTCTATGAGACAATTGTACATATACAACCGTCTAATTTGAGCATTTGTGTATGCCCTTGTTATTTCTTTAAACGACTTTTAAGTTTTAATCCAATTCTTCGCGACATGCAGAAGTCTTCTGCTTCAGCAGCTTTTAGTTCGTCGTTTGAGCTTGGTTGTGTCGGATCAATAACAAAACAAATAGAGTAAAGGAAAGATTTCTTAAATTGTTTGATATGAATAAAGGAGAATACAACGACTCAATAAATAGTACTTGAGACACAACTACTCTAGCTATAAAATAGCAAACCATAATCCCACTTCTTACTCAACTAACTGACCATTATTCTCCTAAAGTATCTGACCACTAACTTCAACTTAGGACTCCACTAACTACCCATGTTCCTAATAGGTAGTAACTGACTTTTGTAATCAACTATTCAACACTCCCCCTTGATTCAAAATCATTAACTCCTAACTTCAATGTAAAGAACTGATGCTTTGCTTGCGGAAGCGATTTCGTGAGTACATCAGCTACCTGGTCATTAGTGTTGCAGTGCTTCAGAACAACATCGCCATTTGCCACGAGACTCCGAATGAAATGATAACGGATATCTATGTGCTTTGTACGACTATGATATGCTGGATTCTTTGCCATTGAGATCGTAGACTTGTTGTCGCAATATATTTCAGTAGCATCGTTCTGCTCCTGAAACAAATCAGCCAATATTCTACGTAACCATATAGCTTGACATGCTGCAGCCGTAACAGCAATATACTCTGCCTCAGATGATGATAAAGCTACCACTTCTTGCTTCTTTGAACTCCAAGATATAGCTCCAGAACCAAGGGAAAAAATATACCCGGAAGTACTTTTTCTTTCTTCCAAACAGCCTGCCCAATCACTGTCAGAATATCCGACCAGCCTGAAATTTTCAACTTTTCTGTACCAAATTCCAAGTTCAGCGGTGCCACTAATGTATCGCAATATTCTCTTAGCAGCCCCATAATGGTGTTGAGTTGGATTGTGCATAAACCTTGAAATAAGGCTCACAGAAAAAGCAATATCAGGTCGTGTATGAGATAAATAGTTCAAACCTCCAACACTACTGCGATATCGTCTCGCGTCTGCCATGCCAGTGCCATCTTCTAATATCAGGGCCTCATTGATATTCATAGGAGTAGGAGCTGGTTTAACGTCCATCAGATTGAACTTCTTGAGCAAATCAGTAGCATATTTTTTTTGACAGATAAATATGCCATCTGCACTTTGAGTCACTTCTAACCCAAGAAAATAATGTAATAAACCCAAATCCGACATCTCAAACTTCTTTAACATTGACGACTTAAATTCTTCGACAATAGATTCATTTGACCCCATATATATCATATCATCAACGTAAAGACAAACCACAAGGAAATCAGAATTACCTTGTTTCTTTACGTAAAGTGTCGGTTCATTTGGGCTTCTTTCAAACTCATTTTCCAGAAAGAATGAGTCAATCTTGCTGTACCATGCTCTCGGAGCCTGTTTTAGGCCATATAAAGCTTTTCTCAGACGATAAACCTTGTTTTCTTCGCCACTGATAGTGTACCCTTCCGGTTGAGAGACATACACTTCCTCTTGAAGCTCACCATTTAAGAAGGCAGACTTAACATCGAATTGAAAAACTGGCCACTGAAGTTGGGCAGCCAAGGCAAGAAAAATTCTTACCGTTTCGAACCGAGCAACCGGTGAGAATGTTTCATCAAAGTCGACGCCATATTGTTGAGAGTAACCCTTTGCAACAAGTCGAGCTTTATATTTTTGAACTTCTCCATTAGCATCATACTTGGTGCGATACACCCATTTCAAACCAATGACGTTCTTCCCTTCCGGTAGCTCCGTTAATTCCCATGTTTGGTTTTTCACAATAGACGATATCTCTTCAGCCATTGCGACCTGCCATGTCTCATTTTTCACAGCGTCTTCAAATGAACTCGGGTCAGAGGCATACAAAGCAAAGTTGCAAGTTCTGTAAATATTTTTGAGGGAGCGATAAAATTTTGGTGGTGTTTCTGGTGACGAACTGGAGGGTGATATTTGTGATGTGGGTGTATTGTTTGGGCTTCCTGTGGACAGAGGACTTGCAGGAGGAGTGGAATTTGCTGGAGAGTTAGGCTCTTGTGGATGTGTTACGGGAATGTCATCTGGAAGTTGAGTTTCAATTGTAGCATGTTTGCTTCCATCTGCGTCATTCCAGTTCCATGTATCCGTCTCATTGAACTTCACATCTCTACTTATAATCACCTTGCCACTTATAGGATTATATAGCTTATATGCCTTAGATTCGGGACAATACCCAATAAAAATGCATTTTTCAGATTTGTTGTCAAGCTTTTGACGATAAGAATTTACCAAGGCATAAGCAATACAACCAAATATACGCAAATGACTCACCAGCGGCTTTTTTTCCGTCCATGCCTCGTATGGTGTCCTGTACATCACGGCTCTTGTGGGAGATATATTAAGTAAGTAGACAGCAGTGGCAACGGCTTCAGCCCAAAAACGTTTGGGTAAGTTACTACCTGACAGCATACTTCTAGCCATTTCCACAACCGTTCGATTTTTTCGCTCTGCAACTCCGTTTTGTTGTGGAGTATGCGGAGCGGATAGCTCTCTCCTGACACCATAAGCATCACAGAAAGTTTTGAACTCATTGGAGTTAAACTCTCCACCTCGGTCTGATCGTAGTACCTTCACCTGGTACCCGCTTTCCTTCTCGACGAATGCCTTAAATTTCTTAAAATAGTCAAAGGATTCAGACTTTACTTTCAAGAAATACACCCAACTCATTCGACTAAAGTCATCCGTAAACATCAGAAAATATTTACTGCCACCGTTTGACTCGACACTCATGGGACCACACAAATCGACATGAACTAATCCTAGGCATTCAGATGCCCTCCAAGCCTTGCCTTTTGGAAAAGAATTTCTACTGTGTTTACCATACACACAACTTTCACAGAAACTGATACCTCCAATCTTTGGTAAGCCAACAACCATATTCTTATTGGTCAATAATTTCAGTTTCTTTTCATTCAGATGTCCAAATCGCAAGTGCCACAGCTTGGCCTCGTCATTCTTTGCAATCAGGGCACACATTTTTGCATCAGACACATTCAAAGGGAACATCTTATTTTCGGTCATTGAAACGCTAAAAAGCTTATGGTTAGTCTTCTTATCAAGTATATCACAACCATTATTGTCAAACATAACCACGTACCCATTAATCATCAATTGACCGACACTCAGCAAGTTGTGTGCTAAATTAGGAACGTATTGCACATCATCAATAAATTTGATATTACCTTGTGATGTTTTGAATGCGATTGTTCCTTTTCCTTCTACAAGAACCTTGTTGTTGTCACCAAGTCGTACTTCAGATTTTTGCGATTCATCAAGGTTCTTGAATAAGGCCCTTTCTCCGGTCATATGATTTGAGCATCCGCTGTCAATATACCATACTCCACTTGATTCACAATTGAGAGGAGAGCAGGCCATAAGCAACTTACTTTCCTCGTCTGCTTTCTCGGCAAAGTTTGCTTGTTTTTGCTCTTCGTTCTGCTTGTGCCAGCAATCAGCTTCGCTATGACCGTATTTGTTGCAATATCGGCATTGAACGGAGTTCTTATTGTTTCGATGATCACCAAAGTGACCCCGACCTCTGCCACGGCCACGACCACGGCCACGGAAACCACCTCTGTTATTTCCACGACCTTTATCTGACCTGCCCTTAAAATGGGATTCCCCCTTTGCTTGTAACGCCTTTTCCTCCACAATTTCGCTGGTTCGATTAACCCGAACTTCATGAGCTAGCAAAGAGCTCATTAATTCATCAAAGGTATACTTGGACAAGTCCTTTGATTCCTCAATTGCAGCAACAATGTGATCATATTTTTTAGTTAGACTCCTCAATACTTTACTCACAACTGTTTCAGTGCTCATATTTTCACCAAGCGACTTAATTTGACTCACAATTCCAGTAACTCTAGACAGAAAAACTTGCACCGATTCATTTTCTGTCATGATTAAAGTTTCGAAGTCACGGCGTAAGGCTTGTAACCGTACCTTAATTACCTTCTGATCTCCCAAGTACTCCTGCTTGAGAGTTTCCCATGCTTCTTTTGCGGTGCTTGCGGATGAAATTCGGGGAAAAATTTCATCATCGAGGCCCGATTGAATTAGAAATAGGGCCTTGGCGTCCTTCTTTCGGGTTTCCCTTAAACTTTGATCAGGAACCGTAGGCGCCGGATTCGGCTCAGTATAGCCGTTTTCTACCAAATCCCATAACTCTTGAGATTTGAATAAAGTCTTCATTTTGAGACTCCATAAATGATATTTTTCCCCTTTGAAAACTGGAATTGAGGGAGAACTTGCTCCGTTGCTTGCCATGGTTTTTTTTTTCTCTCTTGCCTTACTCTTTGTTACTAAATTAACCTGGCTGGGATACCAAACTTGTTGGATCAATAACAAAACAAATAGAGTAAAGGAAAGATTTCTTAATTGTTTGATATGAATAAAGGAGACTACAACGACTCAATAAATAGTACTTGAGACACAACTACTCTAGCTATAAAATAGGGAACCATAAACCCACTTCTTACTCAACTAACTGACCATTATTCTCCTAAAATATCTGACCACTAACTTCAACTTAGGACTCCATAAAACTACCCATGTTCCTAATAAGTAGTAACTGACTTTTGTAATCAACTATTCAACAAGATCTCGAGAAGATATTTTCGACAATACAGGTACGCACAATATGAATCTTTTGTAGCTTACTTACAGAGCGTAACTTGTGCTGAATAACTATGTATGCTAATGTCTAAAGACGGAAACTTTTAATAGGTTGTTTGTAAAGTCTATCCATTTGTTTCATGCAGGATTTGGATTCAGAAATTATTGTTGCTAATGTGCTAGTTGTTAAAAGGCAGATGAATGGACTGTTTCTTAATTTGGTAAGTCATTTCGTTGTTGCACAAGTCATTTAAGGTGATCGGGACATCTATGTGCCGTTTTTCACGATTAAAGAAGGATTTTCAATTATGGGATACAAAATTCATAGATTTGAAATTTTTAAATCAAAAGGTTTGCGATAATTTTTGGGTATTTGCAAAGACTGTGACTATGTCTTAATAATTACTTTAGACACTTATTTTACCTTATGTCCATGTTGGCATGTAAAAGTAGCATAGATTATGTTTATCATTACCATCATTTTATTTCTATTTATGAGATACTTAGTCAATGATAACTGTTAATGGTTGTTACCATGTCTGTTTTGAAAGAATGCCTAAGAATTACTTTTACAAAGCCAACGGAAAAAGGAACTTTGGCTGTAAATTTTTATTTTTTTTTTGCCAGCAAGTTTGGCTGTAAATTAACAATGGTTTTCATTATTTGTTCTTCAGGTGAGTGAGTCCTGTGGGTTAAAATTTCCTCGTGAGTTTGCTCTTTTGTTAAAGCAGCTCCTTTATTCGACCGATACACTCATTGCTCACAGTGGAGTGAAGAAGTTGACTGCCCGTTTACTGGCCCCCAACATGAACATGGTACAAGACAAACGAATCACCGTTGTTTCCAGTCAAAGATCAAGCGCCGCCAGCAGTCGATTCTAGTAGAAAACATGTTTTTGTGTTTCACCCCTCTCTATCAGTCGCTTAAACACTTGGAGCATACGTCATGATCCAACCTTAGTGTTATGAAGTGAAGATGGTGTTTCTACACATACATAACTACACGAATATAAAGATGGTATAGTATAGGAACATTGCATATATGCTTTGTATGGCTGTATATATAGGAAATAACTTTGTACTTGAGTATCAGAAAAGCTGCAAATTTAGAGTAACTCATTGTTTTGGTCAATTTTCGTACTGGACAGACTTAGTATGGTGGGTTAACTAATATTATCTTTTATATGACGTAATTGTCTGATTCTTGAGGTAGCGATCTAATATAGCCAACTTTGATAATGAAAATGAATGAAACAATATGAATGAATAACAGTATAGGACACAGTAATTTTTACGTGGAAAACGAATAAGGGAAAAACCACGGGTACCAAGCCAGGTCAGGGGATTTCACTATGATCAGGGTTGAATTACAGGATAAGGATAATTTGGCTTAGTTTGTAAGTAAATTTGAGTGCGTGTCGTATGAATGATATGGTAAATGTCGTTGCTTCTTCTTCCACCTTGCTTCTTTTTATACTTGATTTGTAACGGCTAGTATTGCAACTTCTCCTCCTATTCTTCAGCATTCTTCTTCTGACAATCTGACCTAATTTTAATCCTACTTTCCCGTTCAGTTATGCACTTCAGTCTCCCACGTTCAACAGCTCTCTAGTTTGTAGGCTATTAGTTGTGACTTGGTTGACTCTTCTTTTTCTCTGCAACTCCTACTTTCAAGGGAATTGGGTTTGACTTCACGACTATTTTTCCTTATTGTTGAATACAAAAATACTTGGGTGCACCCAAGTATACTTCCTAGGACGTAGGATTTAGTTACTATTTTTAGGAATGATCTTCTCCCCACATTTGACTTTGCCTTTGTCGCTGATATCCTATCTTGAACCTTTGTCCTGGACATCCTGTCCTGAATCGACAAATTTTGTCCTGGTCAGGTCGGGCCTGAGGAGCCATTTGAGCTGAGTTGTTTCTAGTCTTTAGGAGGTGGAAGTTGAGTCTTCCTTCATTGTAGGGAGAACCACCTTCTTTAGACTTGGTCCAATCTTTGAGTTGTGAGAACTTCTTGTATAGATTAGTGAAAAATATGGACTCAACACTCATGTTCTAGGCACAATTTTTTAAATAAGACTGTTATAGGATATATACAGGTTTTATAGTGCTTTTGAATCTCCTTTGTTGCTATTCTTAATGAGATGTAAGAGCGATCATAAACCGTTGTGTACAGCGTACACCGGTTATACAGGGGACGAGCTCTAGTGGGAGGATTAAAGGTAACAAAAAAAGAGTTGCAATGGCACCAAAAAGATACAAGTATATAACCAATCAAATCAAGTTTTACTGTACACATATACAAAATACAAACGGTGATAAGAAGGCCCTTGAGGTAGCACTTAGATCCTCTCCATTTCTTAAAAGAAATAAAGTCCATTTTATCACACAAACATATTAAATAATAATATCCCTTATCTTTCAACACTTTTTGATGATGAAATGTGAGCCGATGGATCGTTTCAAATTCTGGACCATTAAAAGGAAATGGAGATGGGTAATGGGGAGGAAAAAATGGAGAGAATCCTTACTCCTTGAAGTAAGCCCCAAAAACATAATAAATTAGATTAAATTTATGGGATTAAGACTGTACAAACTACAGCAAGATCCACAGTTGTGAACTTTAATTTCCTGAATTTTACCGTCAAACCACACATTTCTTTCTTAAATCTCAAGTCATACCCGTATGAAGTCTTATAGATTAATTCTTTTTTAAATTCCGTACCATACCCCTATGGGACCTTATACATGAAATGAAGGGAGTATAAAAGAATGCAAAATTTGAAGATAAAAAAACGCGAGTCATATTTTACAATTTTCACTTTTAAATTGGACCCCACAAATTATTTTTACAACCCTATTATATGGGAAATTATATTTGCAAGAGAAGTATTTAATCACCCAAACATGAATATAGGTATCTTGTGAGACCGTCTCACGCGTGACGCGTGCAACGGATTCATTTTATACAAAATCAAAATAAAAAATGAATATCCGTAGCTTGGATGGAACCGGACAACCAAAACTATAAAACAGCAATATGGAATCTGTACAAGCATATAATTAGATGATACAAACTGTGTACTCCATAAATTAAAACCAAATGAAGATTTACTAAGAAGGTTGAGTCAGAGTCATCGTCATCGTCATCGTTTCAGTATAATAGAGCACGAGCTGGATGTTCTCGGTAGCTCTTGCAACATACTCTCAAATTGATGAAGATTTGGAGCGATAAAATCCTCTGACAAGCATACAACCAACTCCTTCAAAACCAATGCCTTAGCCAGAAGAAATTTGATCATACATATTTCCCGGTCAAACCCGGAGCAAGAATTGAAAACAATTCGTTTGAGATGAAACAGGACACATGAAGGAATTGTTTGCAGTGTTCTCCAACCCTTGGCTTCCAAAGCCGCTACCTCCAAATCATAAACACATGCACTACTAGCAGAAACAAAGAGACCCTGAAACGAACACGGTATTTTGCAACATGGTTAGGTTTTTTTTAGTATGACGACAATCCTAACATATCGTCAAAATTCTAAATATATTTTCATTGCACGACGACTACAAAACTAATATTATCAAGAGACATTATGATGCACAAACAACAAAATATGGACTTGCCTCAGGAAAAATAAGCGTTTCTAACAAAGGTGCACAATGAAGAATCAACATCAGCACAATATCCCATCTTCCGTTAAAGAATGCACCAAGCTTTAAAGTTGTTACATTACGGAACACGGGCAGCTGATCAATCAACTCACCTGCAAAATAATAATTCTTCGGCAAGAAAAAAGCAGCGGTAAGTCAATTTACAATGTTGTGTTAATTAAGAGAAAAGGGAGAGATTATTGGCTAACTTTTATGTGCTAGACCCACTTGCAAGAGAACGTTAGTATCAGTCATGTCTCGTAAGTGGGAGTATAATTAACATTGTGAATTGCAGAGTTAAAACCAAGTAAAAGGAATAGATACTGAATGGAGATAGTAATATATGCCAGAGAAGATGAAAGAAGGGGAGAGACAAACCTCAGCACAAGTTCCAGCTAGATATAAATCACAAACATCAGACAATGCACTTGTAAGACTAAGTTGGTTCCGGAAAGAAGTCTCGAAAGGATCGGAATATAACAAACCCACAATATGGATGTGAGCTTCAACAAGAGCATCCAAATGCAGAACAGAGTAACGAAGTGCTAAATTGTCCGTATACTTTAAATACCGCAAGTTAGGGGTGTCAATAAGCACAAGTTTACTGTTTTTTTCTTCATCATATTTTTCAACATATAAAACCAATCTCCGAAGAGAATGAGCATGAATAACCAGGTGATCCGCCTTCAGCCACAAACAATAATTTATAAGGAGGTCTTCAAGGGCTGGACAGCTCGAAACAAGCCGAGTAATGAAGTCATCTTCGGTAAAAACAAAGGACTTGAGCTGAAGGAGTTTCAAGTTAGGAAGACAAATGACGGGAATTTCAGCACCATTATGAATCTCAATATTGGAATCAAGCCTCAACACCTGCAACGATTGACGAGTGAAAAGCTGTGGAGGGAGCTTACATCCACTAGAGTTCCTCAGATGAAAGGAGAGGTCGAGCTCCCTAAGACCACAATGGGCTAACGGGTAAGAGATCCACAAATTAAGACGGGCAACTTCCAATTCTGGAAAACAAGCTTGGTCACACATATGTCCCGTGTCACACAAAAACAAATACTGGGTGTTTTTGTCCCCGCCCACACGAAGTCTATAATGTGTAAGATGTTGCCCAGTCTTAGATAAGTTATACAATACATTGTCGACAAACGACTGAAAAAGAGGGAAGCGGTCAATAAGAAGGGGACGGCTTGGGCAATGTGAAATAGGAGAATCATCTAAGTCAAGACGTGTGATCCAGGAGAAAGCTTGCCTCAGTTTAGTAGATACGAGCTGCGTAACAGCAGCATCCTTGGTTGGAAGCAAAGACAAGATACAACCCAATAAATGATAGGGTAAACTAGTTAGCCTATCTGCAGAACACGGCCGCAATAACCTGCTAACTGTACAACACCTTTTCAATTCCCAGTCCATACTTGTCATCGCCTTTCCTGACAGACAGAAATCGAACAAACAACGGAATAAATTCATGTTAATAGGTAGGTTAAGCATTATTATACCGGTATTTCTTAGTGTACGTAGTCCACTCTATTCGGTCTACATATTTATTGGTAGTTTGTAATGGGAATGAAAACGCTTACTTCAACCTAGTTCTCGACGTACCAATAAACATAGGAGAATCAAGCTTACAATTCTCAGCAAATGAATACATTCTACGTTACTAGGTCAATGGTGATCACTTAGTATACAGCGGAGTGAATTAAAGCGACTAAAATCAATTTAACCCTAATTTTCCAAAATAGTTGAATTACTTAGCAATTCATCCAGAGACAAAAGAAGATACAAGCAATTTAACCCTAATAACTTACGTGATTGTCGGCAGAATTAATCTAGAGACAAAAGAAGACTATTCGGTAGAATTATAATATAAGAAAAAGGGAAAATTGGTAATTATTCCTTATAAATAAACTTTTTTTAAAATTACCCCCTTAATATAAATTTTTTTGAAATTATTCCTTTTTAAGATATTTTCGATCTAAAATTGATTCCAAAGTTCATTTTTGTTCCAACAAAAGTGAAATATTCCATCCAATTTGAATAGTAATTAAGAAGGTTATAAAATAATTATAATTTTTTGATGAATAATTAATAAAAATATTTAAAAAAAATAATCAAAAATAATACTCGTAATATTTAATTAAATATAACATATTTAACACTTTATAAATTTCAAACCCCTTTTTTCTATCCAAAATATAATCGAGAAAATAAAAAATAATCAAAAATTATATTTCATGAATATAAGAATTAATCCTCTACAAAAATTAAACATATTTAATATTTAATAAATATAAGATATAATACATTTCATAATTTCAAATCTATGCAAAATAAAAATTAAATAAAAATTAAATAATAATATTTTATATTACATCTATCCAAAACTAATGAAAAAAATTAAAAAATAATCAAAAAATTAATATTTGAGTAATCTAAGATATAATCCTCTATAAAATGAAACTTTTATTCCTATGCATTTTTATTGTAAAACTATAATATTTTACGAAAATGCAATATTAAAAAACAACATTTATTCAATTTTTAAGGAGTGAACGTCATTGTCAACCCCTAACCCTGCTCTGATTTTATTTCAATATACGTTAATTTATCATGAGTTTTTGTTTTTGAGCTCATTTTGGTAAGGTGATTATTTTAGCTGACTGCTGCTAAATACAAACTTATCGTGGTGTTTTCGTATTTTATTGGTCAAAATTTTGAATTGATAAGTACAACAACTTTGTCACTGAGAAACTATATATATTATCTATAGATACCCGTATCCGTATCCGCCAAAACTGACCCGATGATGAATCGGACTTAAACATTTTTAATCGTAACAATGCTGATTGAATTTATCGAATTCGTTATTTTAAATGAATAAGAGTCAGTCATCACTTTCTTGGTCTTATTTCTAGCTACAAAATAGCCCAAACATCAAAACAAGCTCATTTTTCTAAATGATCCAAATCAAACCTCCTAACTCCTAATTTTGGGCCCAATACCCAAAAACCGACGTTCAAAACCTCGTATGCACGAGCCGGGCTCACCTCTTAGCTTGTTTAGAATTCTCGGTCAAAACAGGTTCAAGTCAATTATTCGGGCCCAAAACCCAAATCCCGAGTCAATAGGCCCGTTGACCAAAAGTCGGCATTCATACTCCAAACACAAAAATTGATTTCATATCTCAAATCAGAACGACATTTCTCACAAAAGTAGCTTTTGTTAGAAATTCGGCTAGGGCCCAAAACCCGAGCCCAATCGAAATGGGCCCGCTCCAAGGCTCATTTTCCCACAAAAATATCCCACATTTTTGTAAAATATCCCATATTCAAACCAACTACAAACACCCCCATTACGCGCACAACAACACGGTCAAAACGCAACAAACGCATCGCTCGCTCAATCGTCACGCATAACGAGGAGCACGTTCCGTGCACGTTGAAAACGTCAGGAGTGGTCTTCGAGTTGCCAGTGGTCTGGCGACCCGCACCATGGGACGCCAGTGCTCTGGCGACCCACCTTTGTGTTTCGCATTTTTGCCTATAAATACAAGGCAACCCCCCGAACGTTTTGGACACACATTTATTCATTTTACGCACTCACATTTTCTCAAAACGTAGAAATTCTCTCAAAAACTCACACAAAAACACACAAAATCTCTTTCATTTTTAGTCCGAATTTCATTTCATTTAGAAGGTAGCTTCCTTCTTTTTCGACCTATGACGTTCTTAGACTAAAAGGGTTACATTAACCCGCCCAATATTGGCATCGCGACAACCTTTCATAAAGGGCGTTGCAACTCGGATGCCATATCCGTTTAATCCCGTCAATGTTGCACTTAAAACAACGACCCATTAAAATGAATCTAAACTGACATTCACTTTAATGAATCTAAGTAAACTTTCACCATTTCGCGTTAACACGACTAAATACGGATCGACTAAACTAAATCGGCATTCGTTATTTTCGTTAAATATGCAAAATCTGAGGGTTTTATACAACTCTACGGTCAACTGGAGAGCGCCAGTGGACTGACGATCCAATTCATGGACGCCAGTGTACTGGTGGCTCCTACATCGGGGCGCCAGTGCTCTGGCGACCCATCTGGCCTGTTTTCTTTTTCCTCTATTTCACGTCTGTACATGACGAGTCGATTTAAAAATCGATTAAAATCCGAACTGTTTTTGGGGTAGTAGCGGCTACATACTTTACGTAGGCTTTTCTAAAAGAAATTTTCAAAAATATTTGAATTTCCTTCGATAAGTATCCTCACCCCGAACCCGTCTTTAGTTTTATAGCCTTAGAAGGAGGGGTATCGACGTGCCCTAAGTTCTAAGATTAGTGTCTTAGGCCTTAAGACACGAAGATAGGTACCAAATTCCTTTAAATTTGGTGGTGACTCCGAACACACCTCGCACGATTTTGAAGGTTTTAAACTTAATTGAATCTTTTAAAATTGTTCTTTTCAAAAGTCGATAAAGTATAACCTTTTGAATTAAAGCAAGTACACCTCCTTAACAGTTTTCGAACTTACACCCAATGCGCGGAACGAAAACAAAATTTGCAAAACGTCGAGTGGATGATTTTTCCCGGTATCCACATATCATAATTTATTTTTTAAGCTAATCTCATTGTAATTTTTTAATTCTTAACACATTAAGTGACTTTAGTTTTCACGCGTTTTTTCCTTTAAGCGAAAATTTTCATGTTGATAGTTTAAGATTTGGGTCGATTTTACGTTGATATCTGAAATTAATTTCATTAACCCACTCCAAGTGTAAAATTAGACGATAGGAAAAAAATTATCTATAATAGTGATATTTTTTTTGGTAATATGTAAGTTTTCATTAAACGTGCAATAACAGTCATTTTAGTTACAGACCTGCAGAATCATATAAGCTACTTACAAAGCAACCAGCTAAGCTACCATAACCACCCTGTTCTCAAAGACCCAGCTCTATCATCAGCAGCCACACTTCATCTCTGTTAGGTAACCTGCCATCAATTTTGCTCCTTACCCTAGTACACACATCCTTAATAACCTGCTACACCACGATCCTAGGATGCCTTAGCACCCCCTTCAGTCTGCATATATTTCTTTCCTGCCATATGCTGTAAGCGATCCAAACACATAGAGCACACTAACTTTCTTTTGAAAACCGGTCAGCCTCCTAGTTCTAAAACCTTAATTCCAAATATGATTCTCTGGGGTATTAAATTGACACTTCAACCTCACCAATTGAAGGCAAAGTGAACTATAAAGGCACTGGAAGAACAAGTGTGTGTGTGTGTGTGTGTGTGTGTGTGTGTGTGTGTGATTCCCCGCCAGTCCCACATAAGAAACAGAGCCCATCGTTTACCATCCCCATTCCACTCAATCTATCCTTAGTCATCAATCTTCCTTGAAGCCATAACCACGCAAAGAATGAATGTTTACTAATGTTGTATTTATTCCACACAAAACGAAACCACGACACATCATCATGATCCCCCTGCAACCATGTGTATCCCTTTGCAATTGTGTACCCCTGGGGATCATTGTTCCATATATTCCCCTGGTATCAAACCTTGAATTTATCTTCAATCTGACAAATCTAGTGCAGATTTCAGCTAGCTTGTTTAGGAGGTGAATAATCCACAAATGATCTTCCTTTTGAGCCAATCACCAGGTGTATTTAGCTATGGCTGCCATATTGCTCATTTTATAGTGTTTAATCCCTAATCCTCCTTTTTTTTTACTTAAACACATCTGCTCCTAGCTTACAAGTGGGGTTTTATCAGCAATCTCAGACCCACTCCACAGATAATTCCTGCACAGAGAAGTGACCTTGTTTACCAAATAACTTAGCAATAGAAAAATGGATGCCCCGTATGTGTGCAGAGTGTTCAAAATAGAATTAATCAAGCACAGCCTGGCAACATATGATAGTTTCCTGGCCCCCTAACTATGCATTCTTGCCACAATTTTAGAGCACAATTGCTCACACTCCAGTTTGCTCAATCTGACAGATGAAATAGGAATGCCTAGGTATCTGAATGGCAGCTGACCAGTTTTAATGCCAGATATGGTGGAAATCACAGAACAAGTCATAGCATCAATTCCATTGAAGTATATAGCAGATTTGTTAGTGTTCATCTTTAGACCTGAAGCCAAAGAGAAAGTCTTGAAAGCCCTCAATAAGTATCTAACAGAATCAATGTCACCTCTGGAAAATAATAGGAGATCATCAGCAAAATATAGATGGCAGAGCCCCATACGTTTACAGAGGTCAGAGTGGATGGAACACAAACTCCTTCCTCATTGTAATCACATTCAGCACCCTGCTTAGATATTCCATACAAACTGTGAATAAAAGAGGGGATATCGGGTCTCCCTATCTTAAGTTTCGTTTTCCCTTGAAGTATCCCACCAGTTCACCATTAATAGCCAAAGAGAAGGAAGGGTTAGTAACACAGACCATAATCCATGTAACCATCTTGTCAGGGAACTTCAGAGCATAGAACATGTTTTGAACAAAATCCCACTCAACAAAATCATATGCTTTTTGAAGATCGATCTTTATTAGACATCTAGGGGAGCATGTCTTTCTCTTATAGAGCTTCACCAAATCTTGGCATACCAAAACATTGTCAACAATATTTCTTCCTTTGATAAAGGCACTCTGACTAGTACAAATTAGCTCAGGGAGGACTTTGTTGATCTTCTCGCAAAGGAAGAGATGCATTTATATAGGAAATTGCAAAAAGTAATTGGCCTAAATTCTTTAACACTTCCAGGGTTGAGAACCTTTGGTATCAGTGAAATAACAGTGGACTTTAATTAGGACAGTAGCTTCCCACTATGAAAAAAAATCAAGCACAATATCAGTGATCTCCTCTCCCACAATAGTTCAGGAATCT
>JAUEKU010221482.1:0-12015 GCA_032274805.1 Gypsophila paniculata | reverse complement strand
AATCGGGCCGAGTTCGCGAATCGGCGGCGCAACAAATCGAATATCGTCAAAGTGATTGGGCCTACTCTACTCCCGTCGTCATTCTCGACATTCTTTGGAACTCTTTGTTCTTTATTTCCGCCATTGTCGTCGTCGTCGTCTTCTCAAATTCGGAAACTTGTCGTCCTCCTCTTCGCCTTTGGCTCCTCGGTTACGCCGCTCAGTGTGTCGTTCATGTCGTTTGTGTGTGCGTGGAGTACAGTCGCCGCCGTAGGAGTGCGGCGGTGAGTGGCGGCGGCGGCGGCGGCGGCGGCGGCGGTGGTGGTGTTAGGGTTAGCTCTTCGACCGACGTCGTCGTGTCGAATTTGAATTTGAATTTGAGTAGTTCGGAGTCGAGTACGAGTTCGAGTTCAAGTGCGAGTTTCGGAGGTGAATTTGTTGAGTTTGTTAATGAGAGAAGACAGGATGATGAGAACACTAGGTATATTATCGTTGTTTTTTTCGAGTTTTTCGTATCATTTTGTGGTAGTGTAGCTTCGTTCTTGCATTAGTGTCGTCGAATTCGAGCTCGAATGTATATTACGGTAATTTTGATCATGTTGTGGTTGTATAGCGTAATTTGGAGTATCTGTTTTATGTTATCGTGTCGAATTCGAGCTCAAGCGCATATTAATTTCTATCGTTTTGTGGTAGCGTAGCTTCGTTCTTGCTTATTTCATCTCAAGTGTATATTACAGTAATTTTGATCATGTTGTGGTTTGTATAGCGTAATTTGGAGTATCTGTTTTATGTTATCGTGTCGAATTCGAGCTCAAGTGTATATTACAGTAATTTTGATCATGTTGTGGTTTGTATAGCGTATTTGGAGTATCTGTTTATGTTATCGTGTCGAATTTGAGCTCAAGTGCATAATAATTTCTATCATTTTGTGGCTGTATAGCGTAATTCGTAGCTGTTTATGCTGTTGTTGTCGAGTTCGAGCTCAATTTCATGTAGTTTGTTTTGGAGAGAAGGCTGGCTAGGTATGATCTGTTCTTGTCATGTTGTGGTAGTATACTGCTGTAATTCGTAGCTGTTTGTGTTGTTGTCGTCGAGCTTGAGCTCAAGTGTATGTTACAGTAATTTTAATCATGTTGTGGTTGTATAGCGTAATTCATATTTGTTTATGTAAATATCGTCAAATTCGAGCTTGAGTGCATGTTTTGAGTGGTGATTTTGAGGTTGTATGATGTAATTCGTATCTGTTTATGTTATTGTCGTCAAATTCGAGATCAAGTGAGAGTTTGAGTGGTGATTTTGTTGAGTTTGTTTCTCAGAGGAGACGTGATGATGATAACACTAGGTAAAATCTTTGTTTATGTTTCGTTGTTTTGAGTGTTCTTATCGAGTTGCGGTAGCATAGTTCATACGCTGTATGACTGTATCTGTTTATATTGATGTATTTGGAAACTTTTGGGAAGGGGTACAGGGGAAACTCGGAATTATAGTTAGCAAAAAAAAAGAGGAGCAATGCTAAGGATGATCTATTTTCGACCTTTTCCTGTCACAAACCAGTAAAATAGTATGACGTACTCCATATATATTTTGTTTATATCGATGGCAAACGCAAGTGGCCAAACATATATTATTTTATTAGTTTGTGAGAGGAGAAGGTAGAAAAGAGATTGTTCTTAGCATTGCTAAAATGAGTGTTAGGTGGTTAAAGAATTCGAAATGTGAATCAAACGTAGGATAACTCTAGGTAGGAAGAGGTTGGATGCTGATATCGTTTACTATGTCCAGTCTCTTTGCCTCTTTGGTGTTTGGATGATGATAATTCTAGATATAATCATTGTCTTTGGTTTATTGGTATAAGCGTTCTTAATATGTTATGATAGTGAAGCATTAATCTTATGTGGCTTTGTTGATTTGGTTGGGGACTTCGGGAAGTGGAAATATGTATTGTTGCTAGCAAAATAAAGGGAGGTACTTATCCGTATACTCTGCAAATAATGCAATATAGGGTCTACATAAATTATCATATACGATCGTTGTGCGTAGCGCACAACAGCCCTAATAGCTATTACTGAATGAAGTGTGGAAGGTATTATAGAGTTACTATACGTCTTACAACGGTCTTATAGGAGACTAGCTATAGAGTCTAAGCCTATTTCACCCTTAGACTCTGAGGTAAAGAAATATCTTTATGAATAATCACTGCGAGCATGGTTTTGACTTTTGAGGTAGATAGTTGAATGGTTCTAGCTAGTTTTTGAGATCCCTATGTATTTGCTCGTCCGGGTCCCCACGACCACAAAAAAAAATCCTCATTTGGTAATCATACTGTATATTTGTCGGCTTTGGTCGGGGGGTTGATGCATAATGGGAGTTGACTTGGTGGTTGAAAAAACGTGATCTGATTGGCATAGCTGTTGGTTAAAGTTTTAGACAATGATTGTTTTGGATTCGCACTTCCATTCAAGAGTGATAACATTTTCCGAAGGCTTCCTTGGTATATTACCATGTACTATTACTTCTTTTGTTCATCCGTTTTAGTTGATTCTGTGCCATTGTCGATTTTAGTTGGCATGCACTCTTCTGGATCATTTGCTTGACCATTGACTTCACTGATGTCAACTACATGAAGGTTTCGAAGTCGCGTCTTTCAATTATTTTGTTTGGTTGATTGAATGATTCCTAAATTTGACTTACATTTTACTTCTGTTTTTTGTGAACTTTGCTTGGTAGTGTTGCAAAGCATCTGGAGTCAGCAAACACGATGTTCTCTTTTATTTGGTGGATCATTGGATTCTACTGGGTATCATCTGGTGGCGAAATGTTGGCAGTTGATGCTCCAAAGCTATACTGGTATTTTCTACTTCTAGCCATTTTTAGTTTAACTTGTGCTACCATTTTTGCAGTCTCACGTTGGTTACTGAAGATAGCTTTGTTTTTGCAGGCTTACGATAACATTCTTGGCATTTGATGTGTTTTTCGTTGTGATTTGCGTCGTCGTTGCAAGCATTATTGGGATAGCTGTTTGTTGCTGCCTCCCGTGTATCATCGCAATTCTATATGCTGTGGCAGATGAGGTTCTTTGCGTGAAACTTAAGTGTTCTGTTATTTTACATTTTCCGATTATTGGAAGGGTCTATGACTATCTCCTCATATATTCACTTATGTCGTTAATGTATTTGACAATAATTAGGAAGGAGCATCTAAAGAGGATATCGAGCAGCTGCCGAAGTACACATTCAGAAGACTCGGTGAAATTGAGAAACCAAATGGTGAAATTCAGGAATCTTTTGGAGGAATTATGATAGAATGTGACACGGACACACCAATCGAGCATGCTCTTTCTGCAGATGATGCTGTAAGTTTCTTTATGTCCATCTTCTTTGCAGTTGCTGTCGGGATCAGAGTTGGTAATCGCAAGTTTGTTTAAAGCTTGCACTGCTTTGGTTTTTGGGTTTTTTTTTTTTGGTTGAAGGAAGCGCGCACTAAGTCGCAGATAGGAATCGAACCCCCGACCTTATGGTTGGAGTAAGGAAGCTCTTACCACTTGAACAAACCCTTGTTCTCACTGCTTTGGTTTTTGTAGGAGTGTGTTATATGCTTATGTACATACGACGATGGGACTGAGCTGCGGGAACTACCATGCCGACACCATTTCCACTGCACTTGCATCGACAAATGGCTACACATGAATGCTACCTGTCCTCTGTGCAAATACAACATACTGAAGAACGGAAGTAGTGACGAAGTATAGACAAGTATCGACTACTCCCATATATTGGCATTTATACGCTTACTTGCAACACTCGTAGAAAAACCTTATTCTCTCCGTAAGAATGCAAGTTATGTAGATGGCTTCATACGCTGATCTTGTGTAGATAGTCATAGAGCAAACTCTACTGTCTCCTCCTCGGAAGTGTGACCTAGTTAAACGTAAGTTCGACATTACACCTACTGCATTTTTTGATACTCGGATATATTCATCTGTTTAGTATATACGTAATACGTGATGCATACTATTGCATAGTGGTGTTGATATTTAAGCCCGAGTCAAGTGAAGCCCACGAGATCTTTGGTGTGGTTAGGCTTCTTCAAATTCGTTTGCTACTTTTGAAAAACCAATAGCCAATCTATGTTTTTTCAAATGAGAAATTCTAAACAAAAGTTTTCGAGGATAGTGATGACCGATAAGAGAACGAAGATGTGCTGAATTGCCAAATCAGGATACAGTTATTTGGAGTGTATAAGAAAAGCTTTTATTTGGCTTTTGTCTTCTTTTGTACTCCGTAGAATATTGTTTTCACGTGATAATTGTAAGGTTTATAAAATGAAGGCCTTACTAATTTTCAATTTATTAGTATATCAGAAAAATAATTTCCATAATCATAATAACAATAACAACCGCAAGCAATGACAAAGAAAACGAAGTTATCAAGTACATATTCTAACCTCGATGAAATTTTGAAATTGTTCAAATTTCATCGGATAAAAAAAATGAAAAATTCAAGAAATTTGTCTGTCGACCTGTTACCTGGTCGTAATTTTAGACCACTTTGCTAATGATAAGTATTGAACCACCCATGAGGGATTCCAACCACAACATCATTTTTTCTTCTCCTATCATCTTTTGGTGTTCCATTGCATGGTTTTGGCAAATTACTACTTTCTCCATAATCATATCTACTAATTTTAGAGGACTTTTGTTCACTTTGGCGATCCAATATAGTATTATTCACTTTAACATTTACACAAAAGTTAATGATACCGTTCGGTTCGTCGTAAGAATCCCTCAATCTATAACTCAAAAAATGCACATAATTTTTAGGTGTATAATCGTCGATAAAATCAGAAGTTGGAACCCTGGCCGCGGCTATGGACTTCTCCTTATTAGACCGCGTCCTGTGACAAACATTTAAGATAATGTATTTTGTACCTATTGGCATCATCATTGTAAGCTTCTCGTTCCACGTAGGGTTACTCGTATGGCCTTCTTCACAAATGCTCGTACTAATCTCGTTATTTCGAGAATTGACTTGATCTTCTGTATAAACGATCACAAATACATTTTTTCGAATTGGTTTCTTACCTATGGTTAGACCTTCAATATATCTTATTTTGATTTCTAGATAAAATTTTGAACACATTTTTTTTTGAAGTCAATAGATGCTTGACTTTAATCAAAATAATGTTAGTTATAAGTGACAAATTTGTTGTAGCAATTGAGGCTTATAAATACTTGTTACATGGTGGAAAGTGGATAGAAACAAGAGAGAAAGAGAAATGTTGTTTCTTTGTGTCTTTTTATGTAATCAGGAGTGTCTAACAGAGTAACAGGGCGGCCAACATAGACGACGGAATTGAGCCTCCATTTTTGAGAGGCCTCAAAAATTTAATCTGCACTATGTATATAACAATAAAATAGAGTATTATCAAAACTATTGAGTCTAATAGTTCATAACGTGAGGCCTCATATTAAAATATTGCACGGGGCCTTCAAATTTTTTAAGACGACCTTGTATGTAATGCATTGAAGACTTAAAAAGTCTATGAAAAAATGGAGATTTTGCTACAAATTAACCGTCACATTATCTAGCTAAGGATGTAAAATTATGGAAAAACGTCAATTTATGTTCTGTCTCAAAATAAAATGGTAAATAAATCACTGAAACAGATGAAGTATTAATTTTGTTGAATTATTTATAG
This sequence comes from Gypsophila paniculata, assembly GCA_032274805.1. Classification (NCBI taxonomy): domain Eukaryota; kingdom Viridiplantae; phylum Streptophyta; class Magnoliopsida; order Caryophyllales; family Caryophyllaceae; genus Gypsophila; species Gypsophila paniculata. The sequence continues at coordinate 6,339 of JAUEKU010221482.1, read as the reverse complement.
AAAATTTGATCCTAATCATAAAATTCAAATATTTTGATCGATTAGAAAAGACGGCGAGCACTCTAGATGGACCTAAAATTTTTCGTAAAAGTTTTGCTAAAGTTTGTATGATTTGGCTTTAGTGTGGAATAAAAGGCACAATGAAAAAATGACGAAGGTGCACAAACGTGACATTCCATGTGAAATTTATGTTTGGACCCCAATGCTTCCATCATGTAGTTGGAAAATTGTTTTTGATAATTCACTATTTTTAATCTACGTCATTTTGATATCGATAAATGTTATTTCTATACGTCATATACAAATTATAGATTTATTTTGCAATAATTTTAAATTATATTCAAGTGGTCAAAAGTCCAATTTGTCCTTTATATATTTACATATTTTATGGTTAAAAGTATGAAAGAGAGTATATGGTGGGGTCAAAAAAAAGTTGTAGAGTGGGTGAAATGAAGGGTATATTAGTATTGTACTCATATAAAGTTACCAAAAATAGAAACGTTAACAATTGACCCGTACACCCCAATATGGAAAGTGTTAACAATTCACTGGGACAGATGGAGTATAAATTATATAGATAGATAAATAATTGATGTCGATCGAAAATTAACTCATGTTATGAGTAATATATTATCAAACACGAAATAATATTTCAGTCCAACTATTATGATGATTGACGATCATTACTTACGAAACAGTGATGAGAATCCTCTATACTATTAAATGACAGTTTCTCTCATATCATCAATCGCCACATGTCGCGTTCACGTTGATTTTTTCCCCGCCTAAATTACATGCTTACCTATTTCAAAATTAAGTTTATATTCATTAACAAAATATGTGTCTTGATTCATTAATTGAGATATAAAATGTCTAATTAAAAAATCTTTATACTTAATGCAAAATTTATATTTAAATAAACTTTTTTAATTCATGCATAACTCACCTAAATATATAATTTTTAATTAACAAAACAAATATACGTTTTCCTAAAAAAAGACACTCATCTAACTACAAAAAGTCAATCTAAAAATTTGTTATTAGCCGCAGAAAATATTATTGTAATTTTATAATAGTTGTACCAAAAAATAATCTAAAAATTTGTTCTCAACCGTATCAAATATTTATTAATTTTGACAAGTATAAATGTATAAAAAAATTTATTACCTCTACCAAACATTTATTTAATAAATAATTAACTAAATGAATCGTGCATTTTGCACGAAGGCTAAACTAGTATGAACAAATTGACACATATTAGATGCATAAATGAAAGAATTCGATTAATTTCTATCATGGTCGTTGCTGAAAATTCGGGAGCCTGTGCGAATATCAAATTTAGGCCCTGAAAATTAGCAGTTTGACAATCAAAATTTAAATAATGAATGTAGTTCAAAATTTAAGATCTCAAAATGTCTTGTCATCACCCTATATACTAATTGTCAAACTACTATGAGAATCAATGCTGATGTGGCAGCTCCTCCTTAAATCACTCCTTATGTTTTTCTCGCCCACTGTAGCCTCAATTGGGTTGCTACAAATTTGCTGCTACAGCCTACAAGTATAAGAATCAATGTAGCCTTAATTGGGCTGCTACCAATGAAACACGTTGCCATAAGCTCTATTTTAGGTTGCTACAAACATGAGTTCACACAGTCACACTACACTTATTTTGGGAAAAATATATTGCACTTATGAAAATGTACATATATATGTTTAGCATAATCTTTTCACATAATTAAAAAATATTGCAGTTATGAAATTGTACATATATATATCTTTAATATAATTCTAAAAATAAGGGTTAATTCAATGGTAAGGGCTCCCTTAAAAAAATATATAATATTATCTCTAGCATAATCTTTTTTCACATTATAATTAAAAAATATATCTTTAATACATTTATATCTTTAGTATAATCTTTTATCACATCTCAATATTAAAAACTCAATAATTTTCATAGGAATCATTGTAAATGAATTCATCTTCCTACTAATACTCTTTATGATAACACATATATTGTAGCTAAAAAGTTCTTCGTAATTGTTATTGCTAAACAAAAATTACTACAAAAGTCGTGCATTTGCACGGGTACTACGCTAGTTATAGCCTAAATAATACTCCACATATATTTATCTTAATTTATTTGATATCGATATTTAATATCATGAAAATTTCAATGACAAAACTCATTATTACCCATATAATTTGCAAAGTGTCTTACCAAAAAATATCAGAGTTACTCTTTAGTTACCCAAATACATTTGACTTTGTTCCTAAGGAAATGATGGAGCAAGACTTATTTTAAGTATTATTTAAAAAAAACATATATTAAGTGATCATTTAAAGATGATTAATAATGTAAGACCATTTTGAGAGGAAATGTTAATTTGTGTGATTATTTTGAGAATATTAAAAGGGGATTACTTTGAGAATACAAGAGAAAGGTGAGTTTTTTTTGACAAATATTTCTAAAACAGTAAGTATTCGGTAAACCTTCTTATTGATTAGACTTGATGTTAATAAAAAAATATATTTCTCAAATGAGGAACCCCAACAATATTATAAGACATCGTATTATAAGACTTACAAAATAAAACTATCTCAGTTTAGAATTTACATTTTCAAAAATAACAATATAAAATGAAACACATGAAGACAAAGTCACACACATAATCTCAATCAATAACACTTTTTTAAAGCGAATATATCTATATTAACCAGGGACGAAGCCAGGATCAAATCACTGGCAGAGCCGCAATTGTTACCCGTCCTCGTGATTTGTTGATGTATATAAATTATAGTTGATTGATCATAATTTATTTATATAAATTTCAGACATGCATTCCTAAAATAAGGCATTATCAATTTAAAATGGCAATTATTTAATTTTCTAGATATAATATCTAAAGAATACAAAAAAAAAATTAGCAAATAATAATTCTTACAAAATAGGAGTAATTTATACTTGAAATCATATAAATACTGAGTACATGTTTACTAGTAAGTCTCTATTAAAACAAATTTATATCCATTTTATGGTCAAAATGGGTATGTAAAAAATATTCATTCCATTAATTAGTATTGGTCCATTATATAAATTAGATGTTGAGTACTACTTTTTAAAATAATACAAAGTGGTTATTTCATTAGTTTCATGTTCAAGACGTATTCATTTGTTTTTAACAAGAATTTATGAAATTTTATGAACCAAAATCAAAACCATTTCTCAAAAATCAAATATAGATGCATGTTTCAAAATGAAGAGAGAAAAAACTAAGGTTAGTTTAAAAATTAAAAGGATGAGATGTTAGACAAAAAATATGGAATAAGTCTTTGACCAGTTTTAAATCTATATATATATTTTTTGTATATTAAAACTAAGGTTGGTAGCTTGAAAGTTATAAATTTAATAATTTTTTTAATGTCAAGTGTCTGTTGGCTTTTCAATTGCCGTATTTGTTGTAACCGTCGATTTTGATAGTATTATAACATATTTATACATGATTTTTGATGAATAAAAAAAAGGTAAATTTTCTCTTATTTAGAAAAAAATGCTAAAAAATAAATTTTAAGATCATGCTATGAATTCCCTCCTTTACCAAAATGGGTGTCAACTTTATAGATATTTTTTTTACTAATTTTTAAGATATATTGTAATTAATTGTCGATTTTTAAATGTAATTTTAACAATTTTACTGAAATAGTCGATCATTTTTCGTTATATTCTTTAAATTTTGAAATATAGTTTGGTATAATGAATATAGCAAAATGCTAAATAATCTTATGACATTATTCTTTACATTCATTATTTGTAAATTTTTAAGTTCATGTCAATATCTAATAATTAGTCCGTAAGTATTGACCATTTTAGTCACATTTATTTATTTATTCCACAATTTATAAATGAAAAAGATATATGTTCCACCAATTTTGTCTTTTGACGACTCTAAGTTGGTTTGATTTCCCATATTTTGCCTTAAGTTTCTTTAATAATTGCAAATTAGGTTTCCAATTCTAAGTCAAAGATTAGGATGTAGTTACAAGTGGAATTTCGTCAATAATAATAGATATAGATTTATAAATGATACTTGGAACTTTTATTCAGTTTTACATGTTAAGCACAATCTAAAGGAATGATTATACAAGTATTTATAAATGAAGTATCTAGCGACAAAATTATAAACAATAAGTGCCTTTTAAAATATTTTTTTCCAAATTCAAGATATTTTAAATTTTCGATCAAACAATCATCAAATAATGAAAAATTTTTCAAGTAAATAATAAATTAATAAGACAAACACATATTTTAAACAGCCCCGTGTATGACACGGGTAACTAAACTAGTTTCATAATTATTACTCCCTCCTTCCTTTTTTTTCTTCCCATTTCTATTTATGCGGTTTTCGAGACGCTACTTTGACCACCTTTTTGGCATCTATATGTTATAACTTTTCGATAAAAATAATATTTTGTGAGACTTTTAAGCGATCAATATATATATATGTAAACGTAACATTTCAATTGTTTATAAATTTTGACTTATTGATGGTCAAACTTTTGTAAAGTTGTGACCACTAAAAGTGAAATGGGAAGAAAACAGTAGGAAGGAGGGAGTATAAAATTTTCATAATTTTGTAAGTCTGGAAGTAAGAGCAATCGGGGAACGAGCATGGTGTATCGTGGTGACGGTGGCGGCCGAGTATGGTGGGTGGTGGCTCAGTTTTGCGTTGGTGCTCTAAAAAAATAATTCGTGCAACGCAAAAATATAAGAGAAAATGAACTGTGCCGAGTAATTTTACTCTTTACAGATTAATATTTTGAGAGAAAAATAATATGTTAAAGAAGATGTAGGGGAAATGAGAGGGGCGGTGTGAAAAAAATTGTTTGTGCCGTGTAAACTTTATCTATAATGAGTACGTCCCTACTTTTATATGCATTTAATTTGATATTATTATTTATTGTAATATTATTATATCGTGACTAAGGCGTTGTTCATTTGAACTTAATTTTAATTTTTGTTCAACTAGCAATTGTCAATTTGACAATCACTTGATATCCGATTTATATATAATAATGTCAGATTTAATCCAATTCAATTCAGTTCAATCTTAAAAAAAATAACGTTGATTAAGAGTTGTTTGGTAGCACAGGTATATTACGAACACAGAGCAATATTGGTCAAGGGAGCATCATTGGGTGATGGAGCTTGAGGACATGACTACACTTAAGTTGACTTTGCGCATTTTCCACACCATAAACTATCACGAGTTAATTGAAAGACAAGTTCGTAAAAGTGAGCTTGTGTTGGAGCTTAAGAAGATTCTCACTGAGTTACTGTTAACTCCTAAAAAAGAGAGTGGGAGTGGCACCGGAGACGATGCGAAAAAAGAAGGTACGGGACAAGAGATGAGACACGAGATTATCGAGGGTTGATGACCTCGATTTTTGAGACTTGAGCTTTTTGTTGGTTTAAGAATAATGAGTTATTAGTGTTTTTGAGCAAAGTATTGAGCGAGTGATTTTGGGCCAAATGTTGACCTACAAATGAATAAATAGTTAAGCCGATTACATTGTAATAAGTGAGTCGAGTTGGGTGGGGTTGGGTTGAGTATATTTTGTGTGTTCTTATGAATCTGTAAGCATAAGGTTTAATTATAGACCAATTATGTAATGAATTAAATCGAGTCGACGATTCGGACATTGGGAAATATACCGTAAACTTGAGTCCTAACATAACTAAACAATGAAAGTATCACAAAACAGTGTCTTTAACTTTTAGACATTTAACACAAATTACACAATGAACATTTTTCTACAATTATTATTAGAACACCTATTTTCCTTTGTGACTACCCTAATTGAAGATCAATACGGCTAGTCGAGACCGAATAGTTTGATGAATCCTCAGAAACGGTTAGCTACTCCATGGCCATGGACAAACCTTGCACTTTCTTCGGTATAGACATGAGTTTCTTTCATCAGCCTGGCCAAATTAAAACAAAATCAAGATCGTCACTAAGAATCGTTAACCGAACATGTCAGATCGTAACGGTTAAGATAAAGGCGCTATGAACAATAGGTGCAGTTAAAATCCCCTTTCGATTATATTATACAGATCTTGCGTCTCATCTTACATAAACTAAAGTCAATTTTATCGTACATTTAGGGTCTGTTCTCCTTACCTTATTTTTCTTTAACTTATCAAACACATAAGAAAACTTCAGGAAAATTCAGAAAACTTCAGAAAACTTTTTATATGATGTATAAATTTATTATAAATTGAAATAATAATAATAATAATAATAATAATAATAATAATAATAATAATAATAATAA
>JAUEKU010221374.1:0-16153 GCA_032274805.1 Gypsophila paniculata | reverse complement strand
GAAATGGTTGTACCATGCTACTATACCATCGGTGGTATAATAGTTTTTGTGACTATAAATAGACCATGTTCTAGATACTGGACGTGGAAGTTGCCAAGTTAGTGTAGCAGCCCCCTTTTGTAAGTCCACCCTAGGTCAACCGGGTCATTGGGTCAAGCTGACGGGTAAACCACGCTCACCTTGATAACGACTTCCCACATTGAACTAACTGTTGTCTTCGTCAACAAGAACAAACTTGTCTAATACAAAGTTTGAGAAATAGTTGTTATTAATCCACACGTTAATTTTACGTTGATTGTAGAAGAAAGAAATATTCAATTGAGATATTATTTCTCTCATTGTCAGATAGTTTTGGGTTGAAATCCTCTTAAATTTATGAGTGAGTTATCTTTCCTCTTTTACGAATGTAACTCAAACCTTAGGTTCACCGGACTAATTAAATTGACATCCCTTATAGTTTCTTTATTGAATCGAATTTAATCCATAGTGATCACGCATAGAAAAGTAAAAAGGATTTTGATATCACTATCTAAAAAAATACTCTGCATATTCTAAATTAAATTATATATAATGGTAGGTATATACGTATCAAGTTTTGTAATCATCTGAATATCTCTAACAAATTCCTTTATTTTTCGACTATTATATTATTAATATATAATAGTAATATGTTTTCATTTACGGACGACGATGTCTTCAATTCTTTTCCATATATATATACCCATCATCACATGACCACAAGTACTTGTGCCACTACACGTACACTCAATGCAAGTTTGAAACACCAATATATATATATAATAATATATTTCCTACAACAAAAAATATATATTAGATAATAATCTTCATTATAATTTCTATATGGCAAGGGTTCTTCCAACATCAACACTAATTCTCTCATTTAACATAATAATCTCCTCAAATTACATAATTTTCACAATATTAGCAACATTGTCTATAATTTCCCTAGTCATGTTATTATGTGCATCACACGAGAGACCAAAAGAAATAGCTTCTATGATGAATAAAAAGCTATCAAGTAGTAAGAAAAATTTGTTGTCAAGCTTCAACAAAGCAAACACCAAAGTTAGTAATAATAAGTCTCTCTTGAAGATGTTTTCGTGTCGAAAATTGGTTTCTAATCAACACCATGAAAGTGAAGATTATAGTGATGACATTGTTGTTAATAATGTTGATGATGAAGGAGAGGAGGCTGTTTGGAAAAAGAGGATAATTAAGGGTGGAAAGTGTCGGCCTCTTGATTTTTCAGGGGTAATTGAGTATGATTATAAAGAGGGTAATAATCTTAAGCCTCTTTATAATAACCCTAATAATTACGACAAGAAGATAATTAGTTCTCCTAAGCAACTTGTTATCTCCTAATCAAACCGAATTATATAATTGGATGTATATATACATAAGGTTCAAAAATTGTTAAAATTTTTATATAAAGTTATTGAGCTTTTAAAGAATGTTGTTGAGCTATTTTACAAAGTTGTGAAACTATGGTACAAGTACGTACAACATTGCTGAGGTTGATAACTTTGTAAAAATAGCTCAACAATTTTGTACGAAATCTAAATCAGTTTGTATAAAGACGGATATATATACACCTGTTTGTATAATCCTTTTCTCTTAATCCAATACAATTGTTTTGTTTGATTTGTTCTTTTTTTTTTTTTCATTTTAGCTCGTGTTAGCTCCGTACCTTAAGTTTAAATTTATGAATGTTGTATACGCCAAACTTTTGAATTTTCTTTGGTTGCCTAGCTATTTTGTGTTAATTTCAATATATTTTCCTACATAACGTACCGAAGTAATTAATACGGAACAACAATTTTGTACGGAGTAATTAATCAATACGGACCAATCAAGTAAATATCACAACTAGAAACCCTTCCCATAACGGGGGCGGGGCACAACTACTCAATTTAATTCCCTATAATCCTAAATTCATATCTAGTTGAATCGTATTATGATAATTTTATTTCTAAAACGTCAAAAACAAAAACACAAATTAAAATGATAGGACAAAGTTATTCTATTGTAAATTCATATATAACTGAAATGTATTATGATAATATTCCTTTTATTATTTTTATATACGACTTTCTCCCGTTTTTAGACTTTGTTTCTCTCTTTGATATCTATCAAAATATTTTAGTACATATTAGAAATAGTATACAAAGGCTCTATTCTTTTGGACTTAAATTAAGATTGTTTTAGTTCAGTTTAGTTTAGGTCCATTAATTTCAGTTCAGTTCAGTTTCGCCAATTTCAGTCCATACTCCAAAAGAACAGGGCCTAATATGAAAATTCTTTTCGCAATGAATTTTATGACGTAATTTTTATATTTTTTAGATTAATATTTTTTTATAAAAATTAAAATCAAAGGTTCCCATCATAAAACGAAAACGTCATATAATGAATAACGAAGGAAGTAGATGATTTGACTTTTTCCATGGCAAAAAAGAGAAAAGTCAAATGAGAAGAAGCATTAAAAAGGAAGGAATAAGCTACTCTCTCTTAAAAAATCGTCTTATATTATAAAACTGGCCCAAATATAAACACGAAACATTCAGCTTAAAATTTAAGATTTTGAGAACATTTTCTTAAGCAACATATGAGATTGTCATATATATAACATAGTAGTATCCAACAATTTGTAATTACGTAAACAAATACATTTTGTATAGACAGAAGGCTATTTTGGGGCCGATCTTAGACACACTAGAAAGGGATGTACAAAAGTCGGGAGGTCCATGAAGCAAATATCATAGCATGACCCAGCCCAACACTCAGAATAGTTTACAGTCAAAACTCCAGAAACTTTCGAGGAAATAAAAGAATTTTTGAAAAACAAGAAACCAAAAAAAAAAGAAAGAAAAAGAAAATGGAGGCAGAAAAAGCAGCGGAGTTAGTGAAACATGGTTCTACGCTTCTTTTTCTCGACGTTCCTCAGTTCACTCTCATTGGTATTGATACGCAGGTCTCTTCTTTTCTTTATTTTTCCTGAAAGTTTAATTAATTACTCGCTCCGTTTTGGTTATTTGTTTAACTTTACTTTTAGCACAAAGACCGGGGAGACAAGGGGAGAACCAATGATTGTACGACAAGTGGATACTAATAGAATGAATAAAGGTAACCAAACAAATGATATACTAAAAAATAGAATAGGTAAACAAATGACTCTGATGGAGGGAGTAAATACCTATGTGGTTTGTCGTTGCTCCGCCTTTTAGGCCCTGTTCTTTTCAATTTAATTTTGCTGAACTGAACTGAATTTAAATTAATGGAACTTATTTCAATATAAATTTGTGAAAAAAATATCGTAATGAAACCTATCTGAAGGGAACTGAATGAACTTGAAATTAAGTCAAAAAAGAACAAGGCCTTAATATTAGCTCTTGTATCTGTGTCGGACACCTGACATTGGTATGATCATCTCAACCAAATGGTTGGAGTTCCACGACCGGTTTTATACTATGACATACGGAGTACGACACTTGAACACTTTATTTTAAGCCGAAATTAAGAAACAAGTCTGAGTGAGTAACATAGATTATGAATGACTATTGAGTATTGAGGATAAGGGGGAGCATCACATTAAGAAGGTTGATTGTCTGAATTATTCATAACTCGGAAGGGTTACAGTACGATTCTAGTTGTCGAGGTTAATTAGGTCAGAACTCGGAAGGGTTACATACATTCCGTTATTTCAGCTACTTCTGGCTCTTATTCCTAAGCCTGTGTGAGTTTTGATGCATCCAAGTCGCTGAATTAGTGTTCTTGTCAACATCTGTGTCATGTCAGGTTTTCGCAGCTGGGCCTGTTTTCAAGGGCATCAAGATGATTCCTCCGGGGGCGCATTTCGTGTTTTACAGTGCTTCAAACAGGTGTGTTTGCATCGTAGGTTTGATACTGTTTTAACTATTGGTGGAATAAAAACTGTCTCACAACTGCTATGCATTATCGTCTCATCAATTTGGCGGCTTGACTGATTAGGGTGTGTGTGTTATCTTGCAGAGAAGGGAAGGAGTTCTCTCCTGTCATTGGCTTCTTTATTGACACTTCTCCGTCTGAGGTTTGGTTGCTTTGTACGTCTTGTGAGTTAATCGACTAAATATATAGTGGCGTCATCTCGTTTTATTTGGGTCTTGCAGGTGGTGGTTCGAAAATGGGATGTACAAGAGGAAAGGCTGGTCAAGGTTCCCGTTGAAGAGGTAGGCATTAGCTGAATATATATGTTTGCTGGAGTATATGTGAATTTCTTATTTCCCATTCATGTATTAGACTCCAAACTTGATAATTAATAGCTTCCGCTTTGATATAGGAGGAGAGATATGCTCAAGCAGTAAAACGTATGGAATTTGATAGACACATTGGCCCTTATTCATTGAGTGATTATGGAGATTGGAAGCGGTTATCGAATTACATCACCAAAGATGTCATTGAGCGAATAGGTATATGAATCCTGCTTCTGTTTTGTGGCCTCTCTATTACATTCTCATATGGCAAATCCAGGTGCCGTTTTGCTTATTACTCTGTACAAGACATCTGTTTCTGGCCTACTGAAATCATACTACTAATGTGATACGTATGAATTTCTTCATCGCAGCCATAATTTTGTAGAATATATACCTTTTACATGAAAGACTCCTCATGTATTTGATTATGAACAGAATTAGCTGGTTTGAGAATCTGGAGTTTATGGCTGAGAAAGGACGAATAATGTAACATGTTGAACAGATGAAAAGATCGGAATCTCAATTTGATTTATATTCAATAATAATTCCTTGTATAATGAAAATAATTTGACAATATAGGTATGCCATTGATTCTAGTCTTCTTGTTATTATGAAGGGATTTGTGTCATAATATTTGTGCACTGGTTTTATTTGTCATTTCCGCATTTCAGAATATTTCAGGACCTTTGTAATCTCTGACAGCCTTCTATTGTTCTCTTCTTGATTCACAGAACCTATAGGCGGAGAGATTACTGTAGAATCTGAATCAAGCCTACTTGGCGTCATACCGAAGACCGCGATGGAGAAAGCTTTGGCTGAGCAGCTAGAAAATAGCAAATTCCATAAAGAAAGTGGGGATTCAGAAAAGACGGGATGCAAGAAAGGATGTTACTATACGCCCATTCCTCGAGTTGTCAAGCAGAAAGGCATTTCTGGAGCAGAACTTACATCATTAAATCTAGATAAGGTATTTCTGTCTCAACATTCTTCTCCTATCTGAGCAGTTTGCTAAGCTGAAATTTTCAATATGATCTCTAAATTCTATCTCCGTTTTATAATTTTTGTACTGGCTCATTCAGACTCAGATTCTGGAAAGGATTATTACGAAGGATTGCGATGGTGTTGAGGACAGACTTCTTGGCGAGCTGCAATTTTCATTTGTCGCATTTCTGGTAAGATAAACCTTTTCATCATATCGCCTTTCTCATTATGTGATTCTCTCTCTAGCAATAAAATATTATGGGCACTTGTGTGTGTCTGAATGTATGCTTAATTTTCTTTCTCTTTTCCCTTTTCAGATGGGCCAATCATTAGAAGGTTTTCTACAATGGAAATCTTTGGTCAGTCTTCTACTGGGATGTACTGAAGCTGTAAGCATGCTTACTCATACTTCCTTCCTGACCTTTACAGTTAAGAATTAAGATTAGTGCTTTACAACCACGACTTGTTTGACTCTCATCGTGCATATATACTCTTCTAGACCTTGGCTTTCCTTCGGAAATCTTTGTGTTCTAATTAGTTCTGCAAGAGAATGAAGTCATTGTAGCTTTTGTTTGAACCATGCCGTCAATAGACCATCCCAGTCTCTAAACCCAATACCTTGTTATTAGCTACATTATTAGTAGCGCTAATTAAGTACTGGCCAATTAGCCAGTAACCTTGTCTCCTAAAGAAGATCGTGCTTGCTACTCTTATCCTTGAGATGCTATAACACAGCATGTAACAATGTTTCCGTAGCTTAGATACAACCTTTCAAGCCTGATAAATTAAAATTAATGTGAGGAACAGTTGTTGTCAAAATCTTTGAATTTTGAGATATTTGTTCCAGGAATTACTTTGATTGATCTGGTGACTACTCATATCATTAGGCGCCTTGCTCCTTCAAACCTTTGTTATCGCTATTGTGAATTTATGTACTTAAATGTCAAAAAATAGAGAGTCGGAGACCATCTTACCATGTTATGTTTGATATGCTATTTTTTTTTTCCCCGGCTGTGGTTATAATTCTGTGATACTTATATTCCCTGCTTCTTGCAGCCATTTCATACCAGGAGCCAGTTATTTACAAAGGTAAGATCTTATGTCGTACTCGTATTAGCTTTTGTTCTTCAACTGCGACTATGGTAGAAGATTCTCCCACCTTTGTTCTGCTGTTTATGCATATAAATTCACTTTTTGTAGTTCATCAAAACCATATACTACCAGCTTAAATATGGATTTCAAAGAGAAAATGCAAGTGCTAGTGGGGTAGCGAAAGAGTCACCATTGTTGTTGGATGATTCCTGGTTCTCGTCTGATAGCTTCCTGCATCATCTTTGCAAGGTAATCATCTGATAAAGAGTGCTAAATTGTTTCTAAAGACCATAAAAGAATGGTACTTCTATTGTTATAGTGAAAGGGTTGACATGCTACCGTGCTGATATCCAGGACTTTTTTTCATTGGTCAGTGAAGCGTCAGTTGTTGACGGTGATCTTCTGACATGGGTGGGTATCCTTGACTACCTTGCTTTTAACTTTTTAAGTATTATAAATTCATTTTTCAGTGCAACCTGCTTTGTTTCTAGGAATTCAGTCTCATCTCTTCAAATTGGAATTATATTGATGTCTTTTTTTCCCCATTATCTCCTCTAAATTGTCAATAACTCAATCCTACATTAATCAGGAGTCAGGACTACATGTAACATGATAGATTGAAGTGACATAAGTATGTTGTTTTTTGAGATTTTCTGAAGAAGACACTGTAATTCTAGTTTTCAAATCGTAAAATTTCCGAGCTCAACTGATTATCACTGTCAGGCATCACTGGCCGTGTATCCACCAATGACTTAGTCTGTATAGCCGATTGGTTGCGGGAACTAAACTTAGCATGCACAGCTTTATTTTCACAAATCAAAATTAAACTTGATAAATTCATGCCTTCCATTCCTTGCTAAAGCTTCCATTTCCTTCAATTTTAACAGACAAGAAAGCTCCGGAAAATGCTGGAAAACACACTTGGGTGGGAATTCCAGCATGAAAGTGCAGCGGATGGCTTGCATTTTGAAGAGGGTGATGAGGTCAGTTTAATCCCGTTTTCAAAGAATTAATTTCATAATATGGTATTATGGTAGTACTTTTTCACCTTTGATGCAAAGATACTGTCCGCTCACCTCTTCTTGGCCTTTATCATTGTAGTATGCTCCAGTGGTTGAAATGTTGGATGAACCATACTAGACAATGAGGATTTTGAGACGAATGACCATAGATGAGGTACCGCTGCTTCTGACACCAGTTTGTACTCTGTAGATGAACCGATATGTATACTATCATATTGTAAAGTGCAAGAGTTAATCCGAGAATGTGATAGATGTAGATAGTTCATCAAAGCCATCATCAAATTTTGAGTATAACTGTCAGATAAATTTTGGTGAAACATGGTGACCAACTATCTATAGTCTAAGATTTGGAACCCGACCCGGACTACCTCAAACTTGACCTAATAGAATCTGAATATAAGGGCCGAACTTAGCTTATCACGCGACTAGTAATGACTTAACCCGATTGATGACCAACTATCTAGAAACATTGGAAAGGACATAGGACGATGTGAAGGGGGGCCGTGCCAAAGCACTAGTGAGATGTACCCAGCCTAGGCTTGAGACTTAGGGTGACCCGCCTTACAGACGGAAAATGTTGGGTCCATAATTGATGAATGTAGATAACGAAAAAGCGACTCGATTATACTAAGAAGATTCTTAAAGGAGGAAACTGTACCCTCAGGCCTCAAACTTACGAAGTTGGTACACCGCATGGACGGCTCTCTTTAGTCTTTTAAACTTTTCTATTCTCCTTTGCATCTTACTTGTATTAATCATGCCTTTACTATATTCTCCTTCTTTCCTTTTCTTACACTTGTTTTTTTCTATTATTTCATGCCTACTATTCCACATTCTTCTTGCTTTTTTAGGATTAATAAGGATTTTTATTTGTTGATTTTTTTTTTTTTTGTACTCTCTGTGGTCGATTGGTTGCGTACAGCAAAATATGAAGTGATCGGTTGACACCTAAGCCGATATAAAAAGTCATTTTCTGTACATATATTTCGAATAGTGTTTAAGACTAATAAAATCTGAAGTAATCTACTTTGTCAACCAAATCGGTATCTATTCGGTTTGTTTGCTATATATGGAAACTTCAAGCAAAGACAACTATCGACCTATAGCATCGTAGAATGGTACCGTTCCATCTCCTTGGCAGTGTTGGGAAACAAATGACTCGAATAAAGAGTGGATTGTATACATCCTCCGTATCAGCCATTTAGTCTCATGTACAACTTTCCGACTTTTACGTATTGAAAGAGCACCAAATACATACTAGATATGACAGAAACTTGGAGGGGGTAATTAGGCCAAGATGACTTTAAACTTGAATTTGCTGGATCATCTTAACAGTTGATCCATCAACTCCCCCGATAATTGAGAAATCAAGTATCAAGGTTGTCTTTATCTAGTGGTTAAAATTGAGGTATTGTAGATGATAGGTCCAAAATTTGATTCCCCCTTCCCTTTGATTGTATTTACCTTGCGGCTCTTATAAAACCGAAAAAAAAACAATTGAGAAATTAGGTGGCAGTGTCATAATTATTGTAAGATTGAGGTGGATAAGTATGTCGTAAAATGCATTGCATGAGCGTCCTGTAAGTGGCAAGCAATTCGTCGAAAGGGCATTAAGACGTCAATTTTTCAACTTTGATGGCAACTAATCTATATTCGTCTTTTCAATCAAAATTCGGAGCTTTCAAAATGTTACACGAAATGTTCCGGTCATTCTCCATTTTTAAGCCCTTTCTTCCTTTTATGATGAATTTTAAGTGAATTACGACCTTGCATACTGATATTCGTCGTCAATTTTATTATTTTACTTTTGACTATTCCATGCTACTTTAAGACAGGCGTATTCTTCTTTCCGTACTCTTTAAGTTGTTATAAAGGGTTTGGCAAAAGTCATTGTAAAATGATATACAGAATTGAATCGATAATATTCTGATTTACAACTGAGAATGCGTTAAAATGCTTATATATCAGACCCTTGTCACGATAGATGTATGGTAGATACCCATTTCTGACCCAACTAACTCTACGATTGACTTATCCATGTGTCCGGACACAAGATGACATATGTATAGGGTATTCTTAAGAGATGCGACACCAAGTTTCTCCTCTCGTGCAAGTTCGATCACCCGACTAGTTCAGATACATCTAATTAATTTTGACTAGGCTCGATCGAGTCTGTCCGTAGATAATTAGATATGCATCACCAATTCACCACTCACTTCTCAATAGTGTAGTGAATACAGCCAAAGAAAGTGAAGGTAGAAAAATAAGTGATATTTGTAGTAGCTAGGGGGTTAGACACAAATGATTAAAAATAAAGGAAGTGATAGATTGTCGATGACTTGAACAGCACATAAAAATTGGTGTGTTAGCTTTTACTACAGAACATGCACATGCTTTGTTCTTTCGAAAGCAACTCAATATATACTCCCTAGCACTACTTGTAAACTAATGAGAGGCCTTCATCCCATCATATCCATTTTTGTTATCATTGCTCTTTCTTTATGGTCCCTATTAATTTTCGATAACTTGTAAAGTAATACGGAGTATTTGACAAATGATTCTTATTGAGTCTGTCAAAACACGAACTAATAAATCACGAGTCTCAAGTTCAATTTTTTTAAACTTAAATCTGTGATCCTTGTAAGTAATCTAACACGTCTAACCAACTCTTCCTTGTTTGATTATATTATATAAACGAATGGAGTACTCATGTCCTCTCGATCATTTTATCTATTTGCTAATTGCTCCATGTATAAGACTCTTAGTAAAATTTCAAATAAAAATAATAATTGACCGAAAAGATGAAAAATTGATGTATAAATATGTTACATAAGCATTGAAAAAATGAGCATTTTAAAATTTGAATACATAAAAATTGTTGGTACAAATTTGCATAAAATGATCCAATATTGTAGGAGTGACATAGGAAAGATTTATAGGTGTAGTGAATGTCATGTAAAAGCCACTGTTTTCGCAAAAACTTTGGCTTCCTTAGATTGAGAATTGTCCTCATTCGATTAGTCTAAAGATACCCACTATTCGCGTGTGATTGTATCTGCGCAGATTTGAACTTAGCTTATTCTTTTCATTTGCTTTTTCTCAATTCTCACCTATTCACCTATTAACATATGATACCGTTGCTCACGAATTAGCTCGATTATAGTCGTGTTTTGGTTTCAGTCAGTACCGTTGTGCTTAGAAGACTTTGTACGGCGGGATTTTGAGTTAATGAATTCGTAGTGTCCTCGAGCAAGTGGTCATTTTAGAAGCTCATCTACTTTGCATACAATTATACAAGTAGGTGATGTAACATGAAAAAAATATCAAATACTGTATATTTTACAACTCGGATAACTATCCACGATCGATGTCTCTTACAATTTGACTAGGTTTACCATCGTACTGCACGACATACAAAAGCTATGCGACATTACTCACTATGTCGATCATGGTATACACGTACGTAGTACGTACAAGCGTAAAACATGACTATATTAATGTTACATAACAGAACAAGCATTAGGGTTATCGTCATTAAAAAGAGTGGTGAAATTCTCCTGAGGTAAATTATAAGAAGGGTAAGCTTGAACAACATCCCTAACATAACCCGAAGGTGCTCTCTTATCGTATGCACCTGCAACGTAAGGATATGCAACCAAGTTATGTTCAATGTAAGGCCAAAATTCTGCTCTTTTCTTGCCTGTGTCCTTTATTTTCTTCAGTACCCTATTTGGGTCCACATGTCCCGTTACTGTCACCTTGCTTTGCTTCCTGCTTATCTCTACTTCTCTTACTCCTACATCGACACTCGAAATCAATTGAGTTATGATCGATTAAGAATCAAATAAATGTCGAGAAAAGTATGACTTCGACGTGTGACATGTTATGTTAAAGATTAAAAGATATATGGAGGCGTATGATGGAGAGAAAACAAACCTTTGAGAGAGGAGACGGCATTTTTAACTCTTCGTTCGCATCCATCACAGTCCATTTTCACTTTTATCTCAACCGTCTACATGTACAATATAATGTTAACAACAACAACAACAGTAACAACAACAAAGCATTAGTCTCAGCTATCTATATGAAACGAGTGCACCCGTTTCTGTAATAACAACAAAGTATTAGTCTCAAAAACAGCAGCAACAACAACAACGACGACAAAATACCTGAAGTGGCTTGCGCTTGCGGCGAATAGGGGTGACAGTGCAAAAGTTAGCAAGGTAGTCGAGTGCACCCATTTGATATTTTTTAAAGAAAGTAAGCTCATAATTCAGGTGCAAGTGTTGGGGAGTTTAGTAGGTATATATACTAACAAATGTTGTAATAAAATTATCCAAATGTCGCATAAAGTGATTAAGTTAGCTAGCACAGTTGTGTACTAGGCCCATTCTTTATTATAAAGGCATATACAACCCAACTCAACACTTAACTACAGTATTGTGGGAACTTCCGGGCCCCTGCCCTATTTTAATGCCCCAAATAGACATGACCAACTCAACAAGCCGTCCCGGCCCGGGCCGAGTTCAGGTCCAGATTTAGTCTACTCGACTCGGCCCGACGCAGCTCGCTACTCTCAAAGGGTCGGGTCCGGATTGAGCAAAACATAACGACCCAGGCCAAACCAGCCCGTGCCCACCTCTAGCTGAGGTTGTTACCCAATATCACAATTAGTTTAGGTACTATTTTTCAATCGCGTCGCTTGGGTCATTGCTTATAGCTAATGCCTAATTGTAGGTATTTGGATCGATTCTAACCAATCCTGATTTCATAACAACCCGAGATATTAAAATGCCAATATCAAAAAATTAAGGAGGTAATGATATGTTTATAAGTAGGTGACTATCGCATCACAATAATTAAAAAAAAAAAAAGAAAAAAACCTTATGTCTATGGGCTTGAATGCGAAAATTTAGCCCAAATGTGGATGAAATGAATTATTTCTTTTAAATAAGATTTAAGTCTTTCGATTATAAAAGGGTTCATAAGAATTAAGACCATGACACAAGAGTTGATGAGTCGAATGAAATGACCTTTACAAATCACTCGTAAAATTCTACTCCCTCCATTCATATCCAAGTTGTGCATTTTCTTTTTGGCACTATTTATGTGCCTAGAGAATCTTCGATATTCCGTGAAATATATAAGTGGAAATATAGTCATGTGTGATCTTGTTTTATTCGTCTTCTTAAATACAATATTGATATCAAATTTTTATAATTTTTTATAACGTATAACTATAGATATTATCGTTGTAAAATGTGTCTCGGCAAGTGTGATAAAGCAAATGCACAAGTTGGATTTGAATGGAGGGAGTATCAAGTTAATCCAAAAAGACGTAGACTTGCTTTTGAGGCAGTGAAAAGTGGACAAAAAAAAAGGGAATAACAAAGAAAAGATGGGGCAAACACAAAGTGACACGGCAGCCATTGACGAGACCACAAATGATACCACCCCTCCTTCCTTCGAATCTCTTATTGCAGGTCTCTCTCTCTTCTATTTTGTTATTTCTTACCATTTGTCGTAAATAAGTAGAACTTGTTGGGTAGTTTGGTAATATCCTTTACCCAAAATATTACGAGACTATTGGAATGGATTGGACAAATAAAGAAACCGTGACCATTGGTTTGGATGAGAGCGAGCGTATAGAATTGGCACTTGTAATGACCTAACATTTGTTTTGTACAATTGGAATTTGCCTTGATTTTCTGATAAGTTTTTTGCCCTTTTCAGCTTTGTTTACTTAATTGTTGTTGAGTGTAGTTTGGTTAGTTTTGGCCCCATGGATTCGAAACGATAGAATTGTGGTTAGGATCACAAGTGGTGCTTGACTATCTCCTTGTTGAATTTAGCCTGAATGCGTGTCGTTTCGGGTTTGGGGATATGTTAATTGATACTGCAATGGCCTTAATCTTATCTCTCATTTCATGTTTTGTGTGTGTGTTACTCAACTGATAGAATAGTTCGTATAGATGTCTGCAGAGTATGAAATTTCACATACAATGGCATTGATATGATGTAACCGAATTCCTAGATATTATTTCTTATGATGTTTGTTTCTTTGGTTTCTGCAGAGGCGGCAGCATATGGCGATGACGAGAATGAGGTTATTTATTCATTCTCATTGATATATCTCTGTAAAATATTATACTTCATCAAATACTCGAGAACCTCTTCGTAACTAAGTTTATGTATGATTTCAGTCTATTGATGCAAAGGCTGCTAAAGCATTAGAATGCCCGTGTATTGCTGACTTGCGGAAAGGTCCATGTGGAAGCCAGTTCTCGGACGCCTTCCTTTGTTTTCTTAAGAGCACTACTGAAGAAAAGGTGAGTATAGCGCACAAAATAAAAATCCCCTTTCCTTAAACGGCCTCACTCCTTATTTCTATCTTTACATTCCCTCCTAACATCGTATCCAAACAAAGGATAAGTTCTTCTGGGAAGAAACACATTCATGTTGAATTGTTGACCCTTTTGACGTATTTATCATGTATGAATATGACTAGCTCAACATTATTCACCACCATGTATCAACTGCAAAGAACAAAATAATCACTTTTTAAGTATAGAAATTATGTAAAGAATTTACATCGCCTTTGTCACTGTATTACTGTAATTGAGCTGAATCTAAAGGGACATGTAAAACACTGCAAGTAAATAGGGATCGTATTGAACTGCTGAAACATGAGCAGTCCATAATTCTTTCCGTTCTTTCGTTCTTACTTGAATTGCTGTTTAAAGCAGTTGCCCTGCAAAGCAGTGTCATTCATGATTATCGACAGCTTATAATTGCTTAGATCTGCTTACATCTGAGGCTATTCTGAGCTAGAAACATATCTTATGATGGAGTAAGTTTTGCTAAGAGAATTACTAATGTTTGTCTCGATTTTCAGGGCTCAGACTGTGTTAATCCGTTCATAGCATTGCAGAACTGCGTAAAAGCAAATCCAAATGCATTTCCAAAGGACGTTGATGAAGACGAGCAGGTCTCGGACAAGGAAGTGTCTTCTACTGGTCAAAGAATTATCCCACCTACTTGGGCTGAGGATTCACGAAGTCCTAAACCTAGACTTTAAAGCCGCAAATGTACTCCCCTTTCCGTGACTAACCTTTGCAGTTCAACAACCAATGGTTGCCTCGTAGAATCTGCTTAGGGTCGAGATTTTTTGTCTGAGAATAGTATTCTTCTGTTAGTTTGAAAGATTAGGAGCTCTTCTGGCATATGGAATATGGAGATTATATCTGCCATGATTTCGAACATTTAACTTGTCTAAACACCAGCCATCTGCGATGTGTAGCTTCTCACATTCTCTGCTAATATCTCAGTTTTCCATTTTCTTTCAAAGGTTCATGTAAAGTCTTCTACAGGGGATTAATTGCCAGTTTAAAGAGTTGGCCACGCGCCCACACTGTCATAACTGTAAATGTAGAGGAAGGATATTTGTTAATAGCTATTTTCAGTATTATTTCGCAATTTAAACGGAAAATTATGTTGAAATATGATAAAAAAAAAAAAAAGTTAGAAATGTTCGTATTTAATCTTGTCATTATGCCTCTCCAAACATGCGTGTACAAAAAAACCTTTTGATACCCATCTACTAGAGATGGATAACAATTCAATTATAACTCTTGGAAATTGTCTCAACAAAAAATCTTTTGATTTTAACAATATATATATATAAGAGTTTCTAAGATCCATATATCAATGTTGATAATAATAGTGCCTAGAGTTTATTTTCTGTGATACAAACTATTTGGATTACATAATCACCTTTAATAATATCTGAAGGCAATTCATGATAATTAAAAATTACCGAGAACTCCATGAAGTTTTTTTTTTTTTTTTTAATAATAAAAACATAATAATAAGAAAATAATAAAAGAGAGAGCAAAAAATAACACAAAAGAGATTAGAAAAAATCAAAGAAAGAAAGACACGTCCTAATAGGAACAGAATTGTAAACTCCATCCTAAATTAAGGCAAATCGTAGGTCAAATTGCAATTGCACAATCAAACCTAAGATCTCAACATTCATCAATCAATCAATCAATCAATCAATCAATCAATCAATCAATTATTGGTATTAATTTCACCTCTCTCACTTATTTTCTTCATCCTCTTTTGTATTTCTTAGAATTATTGTTCTAGATTAAGTTCATCATCATTGTTTTGATTGTCGTAGAACTCTTAACATTTGATGATTACTGCTTTGTTTTACTGTTTTCATATTGATTTGTATCAATGTTGTTGAATTTGTGCATGTTTTATAAAGCATCTGATCAATTGATATTTTGATGTGTTCATACATTGATGAATCTCTCAATTGTTTGATGTAACAGTGAGGATGAATACGTGTGGATTAGTGTTGCTGCTAGTCATCTCTCAGTTATGCTCTGTGCTCAGCTCGGAGTCGACCGGACCTGCCTTCATGTGGTCTCCTCATATTGACATGTATGTTAATGAGGATTTATATATTGTCGTGTCGTGTTGTGTTCTTACGTTTAGGCATTGTTTCGTTGTGGTTCTGGATGCGAAATGGAACTCCTTATCAAGCTCTTCTTTGTTGATTGTTTCGTTTCTGTTGCTATTGGACGGTGTTGTATATGTTTAGTTTTCTGCTTCAGACCGTGTTTCTCGCAGGATTAGAAGCTGATGATGGGAGACTTGCTGCATTTTAATCTGACAAATACTCGTAGAATCTTATCGCTGAATAATTAAGTCTGTTAATATCGTCCTCTTTTAATATAAGATTGCAGGAGGTTTAGATTTGTGTTTCTTATAGACGTCTGCAAACACGTGTCTCATCAA